>JAXQQM020066584.1:0-234210 GCA_034641835.2 Pinus albicaulis
ACTTTACTTTTCTTACGGCAATCACACAGGATGGGTTAAGTAAAATGGATAGAACATATAAGTGGATCTTATAGAAGACAAACGACACGAAGCGAAAAATGTGGTGAAGCGTTACGACGCGGTCAGCACGGTCTTCCAGCTTGACTTGAAATCTCTGATCGGCCAACCCAGAATGTGTCACAACAGTCCTCCAATCAGCAACCGAGTCAACCCAAGTCAACTCCGAAAAAGTCAACGCTGTCCAGAAAAGTCAACGCAGGGCAGCAAGCTAAAAGTCAACGCAGCAGCAGTTTGGTCAACCCTTTGACCTCGATTTCTATGCCAAACAGTACGGCCTTCCAAAATCGAACTTCCCACAAATTTTCAGAACTTTCGGACAATGCGTTGACCAAAGTCAACGCTGGTCAAACTTCCAGCAAAACCCTAGCTGCAGAAATTCGTCCTTCAGCTCAGCCGTACAGATTCGTCCTCCTTCTTCTTCACACGTGTGGGCTGAACTCGTCCTCCAAGGAGCTCGTACTAAATCAGATGAGAGAAGAAGTTGTGAGTTGAGTTGTTGTGAAATGCTCTCCAACTTTGCCTGTATTTATATCCATCATTGGGGCGTGTGACACATCTGCTGGGGGTGTGAAACCTTAAGGCCGACCTGCACATATAATTTATTATGAATAATAAATTCAAAATAAATTTTAAAGCTCTGTGGGATGAACATATTATATGGACTGCCTCTGAGAAGATCAGCAAAACTCATCTAACTCTTAATCGAGCATCATAACATGGAGTTTGGATTACAGTTGTCCAAATTTGCCTCCCTCTCAACTAGGGAGAACTCCATCCATCGATTACAGTAAAACATCGTGCGTCCTTGTGCTTAGTAACTGCTTTGCTAACCTCTTTATTCGAGAACAAAAGTGGGTCAGTCACAAAGACATCATCCCGTTGACATAATCAGTCCAGAGGTTCGAAACCTCTATCAGACTCACAAAGAGTCTCCATCCAACCCTAAAGTTGGTTCTTGTTAGAAAGTCAGGCGGAGGTCCGGACCTCTGTCGGACTCTGAGTGCCAGCCAGCAAGTTGATTCATCGACCGAAGTCGGGCGAGAGGGGTCCCGGTCTCACTATACTTGATCCCCGAGATCAAGTGGTTGGATCGATGCCATCTAGATAGAGTACGGCAATCTCGGTCGTCCATCGGTCTTTGCTACTAGTCTCTAGCTTTTCCCACCTCATTGTCCAAACCTAGTACTTCCTGAGGGACAGAGCTCAAATGGGTACAGGATGCATGGTAGATAAATGAGGCGGAGCGACTCAATAATCCCAGGGTGTGAAGCATTATGAGTGCTTATAGCTCAGAAAACATCCCAAAGCCCCCGGAGCTCGGGCTCAATAAGTCAACGGGACCCACATCATAGGTCTTTCCACGATTCCAGACTCCTCCGGAGGGTTAGGAACTTGACCTTCCCCGGGGGCTCAGATGAGAATATGCGACACTCATGCGGTTCCTGCATGATCGAGGCCTTACGAAACTCATTGTACCATATCCACGGGGATAAAGTGGTGCACGATATCAATATGCTTGGATAGGTCGTGGAACAGGACTATAGGTCATAAAGATCCCTAGGATTATCCTGAGTATCACAGTGGTATCTAGCACATGTCCAAACAGCTCACTAAAGAGCTTCCGCAACCAAACTGCTTCACAACAGGCCATACTAGCGGCAATGTATTCGGCCTCCGCGGTGCTCAAAGCCACCGACTTCTGCTTCCTGCTCATCCATGAGATCGAAGCAGAACCAAGATTGAAGCAGCATCCCGATGTGCTCTTTCGATCCACCACACTGCCAGCCCAATCGGCATCAGTATATCCACGGAGTGTCACACTCCCGGCAGTGTATCTCAGCCCATGGTTTATCGTGCCCCGAAGATATCTCGGAAGATTCTTGGCACCAACCCAGTGAAAGTGATGAGGCTCAACCATCTGTTGACTCAAAGTGTTCACTGCAAAACATATATCTGGTCGGGTGTTCACTAAGAACATCAAAGCTCCTATGAGTTGACGATCTGGTAGGATTGGCCAAAAATAGGCCCGGCGGCGGCACTGCACTCCAGCTTCTTAAGTTGAGTTCCATCGAGGTCGACACGGACTTGAGTCCATCCCAAATCTTTCCAGGCTTCTGATGTATTTTCCTTGAGAAAGGAAAAATCTCGCCAGGTCTCTGCTAGACCTTCAGGCCTAGACATCAGTCCTAGGTCCTTCATCTCGAACTTCAATGGCCAGAGCTCCCTTTTGCATTAGTCAAGATAGAGAGAGTCAACACATCCAGGGAAGAGGTTGTCCTCTGATTGCTAACAGAGCTTCCCTGCACAACCTTGAAGTAAAGGTTCGGATCAGCATTACTTCGAGTGAAGCCCAGCTTCATCAAGTAACTATCCATCCTCTCGTACCAAGCTCTGGGTGCTTGCTTTAACCCATAGAGGGCTTTCTTCAACCTGCAGACATGAGTGTCTCGATCCTAAACTTCAAATCCCAGAGGTCGTTCCACATACACCTCTTCCTTTATTGCACCATGCAGAAAAGCGGTCTTGACATCCATCTGATGAAGACTCCATCCTTGCGTAGCAGCAAGGGCTATGATTGATCGAATGGTGGTATATCGTGCCATAGGTGCAAATATGTCATCATAGTCAATTCCTTCCTTTTGAGAGAAGCCACGGGCAACAAACCTTGCCTTGAACTTTTCAGCACTCCCATCAGATCCATGTTTGATCTTGTAGAGCCATTTTGCGGTGACAACAGATTTGTCCTTCAGTCTCGGGACCACATCCCAGACATCATTCTTCATAATGGACTCATATTCTTCGTGCATAGCATCCTTCCAAACTTGATGCTTTACGGCTTCCTCAAAAGATCCAGGTTCAGATTGTACAATAGTACTCATGGCAGCTAGATACCCTTGGTATCTACACGGCTTCTTGCTTTCTCGGAATGTCTCCCTTGGGGCAGCATGACCCTCAGCATCTTCGAGGGTGTCCCTGAGCCATGATGGTCTCTTTCCCAGTGAAGGAGATGGATCAATAGGGTCCATTGGTCCTTCAATATCAGGGATTGTCTCATCCTGCGGTTCTTCCAGATTTCCAGGCCTTTCTTCATGATTTTCTCCAGATCTTGGAAGATCTACTACTTTCTTCAGGGAAGCATCTTCGTCAAAGGTGACATCATGGCTTATCTCTACTTCCCTTTGACCGGGTACATAGACTCTATAGGCCTTAGAAGTCTCACTGTAGCCCACAAACATTCCTTTCTTCCCAGTAGCATCCAGCTTACTTCTCTTTTCTTTCGGCACATGAAAATAGACAGGACATCCAAAAATTCTAAAATGTGAGACATCGGGTTTCTTACCAGAGAAAACCTCTTCGGGAGTTTTGGAGTCCAAAGCGGAATGAGGGCATCGTTTTTGAATGTACACAGCAGTATTTGCAGCTTCTCCCCACAGAAACTTCGGTAGACCCTGGTCACATAGCATGGCACGGGCAGCTTCCACAATAGTCCTATTCGTGCGTTCAGCAACACCATTCTGCTCAGGAGTATATGCAGTGGTAGTCTCCCTCTTAATGCCAGCTTCTCTGCAAAAGTCTTTGAACTCATTTGACTCATATTCAGTGCCATTGTCGGTCCTCAAAATCTTGATCTTCTTTCCTGTCATATTTTCCACCAAGGCTTTGAAGGTGCGGAACCACATGAAAGCCTCATCCTTCTTCTTCAAGAAGTATATCCAGGTTTTGCGAGAGAAGTCATCAGTGAATGTCATGTAGTAAGAACATCCTCCCAGGGATGTCACGGGCAACATACCAGATAGATCAGAATGGACCAGTTGCAAAATATCGGATGTCTTTGTGACACTTGAGGGGAAAGGTCCCCTTGTATGTTTTCCTTCAACATGACCCTTACATACAACTTCATGATTATTTCCAAAGTACGAGCATCCTGTCACCACCTTCCTTGCTTCGGGAAGGGCTTTGTAGTGAAGGTGTCCAAACCTCCGGTGCCATAGTTCACTCTGTCGGATAGTATCGCATGTCATCGCTCCCAGGGATACCAACTGGTAGGTGTGCCAACTCTAAGTCATTTTCCTTAAAGACGCTTCCTTGAAGCTCTTCTTCCACATGAGTACCTTTCCGTCAGAGAAAGTTACAATGAATCCTTTGTCTTCCATTGCAGATACAGACACAAGGTTCTTCTTCAATTTGGGTACATAGAGTACATCTTGTAGACGGAGGACTTGTCCTTGAGACAAGTGGAGGGTCACAGTCCCGGTCCCTTTCACGGGATAAGTGGCATTATCCACAAGGATAATTTCTAGATTAGTATCCCTTTCAACCATGTCTGGAGAGCCTTCTTGAAACCGGTGATGTGTCTTGAGGCACCACTATCTATCAGCCAGATATCCATAGTGTCGGGCGGAGATGTAGCAGAGAGAGCAGATACAAGAATATACTCATTTCTTTTATCAACAGCATTAGACTCCTCATACCTGGTGTTTCTAGACCTTTTAGAAGGATGATTATTTCCACCAAAGTGAGCCTTCCTCTTTCCTTTGGATTTGTTGTTTCTTCGATTCCCATTCCTTCGGTTGTTGTTGTTATCATCACTATCGGGAGAATCCTTCTTGAAGGGGCATTCTCTAGCATAGTGACCAGGCCTATGGCAAGTGAAACACTTACCCTTCTTATCTTGAGCCCTTGTTCTTCCTTTGTCCTTAGGACCACCAGAGTTCTTCTTTCGAGAATGAGCACCATAGGCAGCATTTCTGTCATTATCGAATTCCTTCATCCTTGTTTCTTCTTGCATACATCTAGACAGAAGCTCATCAAAGTTAGGAATGGTACTATTATTGAGAATGGTAGTTGTGAATACTTGCCATTCATATGGGAGTCCTCCAAGTGCGGTGAGAACCATCTCACGATCGGCTATTGTCTCCCCAATAGCTAGCAGATTGTTCCTTGTTTCGGTCAATTTCAGAAAGTAAGCTTGAACAGACTCATCTCGGCCCTTCTTCATATTCTTCAATTTATTCTTGAGGAATAGCACTTGGTTCACATTGTTTACTTTGAACATAAGGATCAATTTATCATACATCTCCTTGGATGTGCCTAGTTCAGATATATAGGCAACCAGACTCTTATGTATGGATTCCCTGATCATCAGCTTTGCTTTGATCTCTCCTTTTTTATACTTGTTTCTAACAGCAGTGGTAGCATTGGATGGAGGTTTTTGAATCTTACCCAGCACATGATCCAAGAGATCATGGTCTTCCAATTTGAGATCTAATATCATCTTCCAGGCATGGAAGTCATCCCTTCCAGTCAGCTTGTCATTCTCCTTGAATTCAAGACTTGTGGAACCCATTTCTTCCGGTGGTGATTGCTAAAGATAGAGTTTGTCTTCACCTCAGCTCCGATACCATGTAAAATTTTGTAGATGTTTTATGCTTGGAGCAACTTTACTTTTCTTACAGCAATCACACAGATAGTTAAGTAAAATGCAGATAGAACATATAAGTGGATCTTATAGAAGACAAACCAGAAACTGAAAAATGTGGTGGTGCGTTACGGCGGTCAACAGGATGCTTCAACCAGCAAAGTCTCCTTGGTCGGCCAACCCAAAATGTGTCACAACAGTCCTCCAATCAGCGAACGAGTCAACCCAAGTCAACTCCAAAAAGTCAACGCTGTCCAGAAAAGTCAACGCAAGGCAGCAAGCTAAAAGTCAACGCAACAGCAGATTGGTCAACCCTACAGCAGATTGGTCAACCCTTTGACCTCGATTTCTGTGCCAAACAATACGACCTTCCAAAATCGAACTTCCCACAAATTTTCAGCCCATTCGGACCATGCGTTGACCAAAGTCAACGCTGGTCAAACTTCCTGCAAAACCCTAGCTGCAGAAATTCGTCCTTCAGCTCAGCCGTACAGATTCGTCCTCCTCCTTCTTCACACGTGTGGGCTGAACTCGTCCTCCAAAAAGCTCGTACTAAATCAGATGAGAGAAGAAGTTGTGAGTTGAGTTGTTGTGAAATGCTCTCCAACTTTGCCTGTATTTATATCCATCATTGGGGCGTGTGACACATCTGCTGGGGGTGTGAAACCTTAAGGCCGACCTGCATATATAATTTATTATGAATAGCATTGTATTTATACAAATTTTGGCTTTAAAGTGAATGGACACGTCTTATGGAGGGAGGCTGACATGAGGGACTGAGTGTAGGTCGGCTAAGCTAAAATAATTTGATATGCTATCTTAAAAAAATCTTTTCTCTTAAAATATTTGGAGTTAGGGGCTGAGTGAGGGCTTGTTGGAAAGAGAAAGATTCCTCTTTAAGATGGTGAAGGAGCCAAGTTGATAGGATGCCTCTAAGGTGACAAAAAAATGATTTTCTTTATGACTTCTGAATTTTTTTTATGTATAAGGTGTTTGGGCAGAATGAGGTCATTCGGGCATTAAGTAAGCTCTCCACTTGTTATTTAATCATCATATGTCATCAAGTGATCTCCAATTCCTTCATTGTCCATGTCATCACCATATATGTTATCATGTGTGCGATCAATGCCACCATGACATCAAGATTGTGCAGTGATATGTCATTAACCATATGTAGCATGCATCAATTTGTAAGAGTACAGGCTAGATCATCACAAGGAGAGCTTCTTCATCAAGATTCACTATGAGCATCAATAAGGACTCCTTTATCAACAGTAAGGACATCATCATGATTTCTAGGGAATCTTCATCAAGAGAAAGGATACAGGGTGTTATGACATCACAAGAATATTTGCCATCCAATAATGCCATATTGACATCAATGACAACCTTGTCTAATAGCCAGGAATTGGGAATCAAGACCAGTGCTCTTAAAAATCCAGTTTATGTATCATAGAAGGTTTCAACTATTCTTACAACCTAATGAGCCAGGTCTGAAAGACCTTATCTAACAACGCTTCTAAGAGGTAAGTACCAACTCTTTTAGCCCATGTCCAAGTCTGCAAAGGTCTTAAGGTCTCACCTGACCTTGAAGGGTTGGCTATCCTAACCCAGTAATACCTTTGTGGAGCCAGTGAACATCAGAATGTCATTCAATTTTTGGTTTTGAGCTAGTCTGAGTCAGGCCTCAAAGGCCAACTCACTTTTTAATTGGCCACATTCTCCCTGTGGCTTGGCAGGTCTGAGCGGGTCATTTGTACTAGTAACATGGCATTCTTCAATTAGCCTCCTTGCTATCAGGACCCCCTATGTTAACCAACTGAAAGTCCATCCATCACATAACAAAAGGTTGAGCATATATTGTTTTCCAAATATGAAAACAATGTAATGAGAACATCTTCAGAGACCATTCTGCAACTTCCCAAGCCAACATGGGTAATTAATAAAAGTGGACTAAGTTTGAACCCTCGTCTTCCTCAACTTAAAATGTGAAATAAAGTCCAAAAAACTATCAAATCCTTGTTGCCTAATTTTGGGAGGCCATATCTATTATAGTAAGGACTCCAAAGGAACAATAAAGAGAAGCATTCTGAAAACATCTAATATGCATAACTCTCTTGGACATAGTTCTGTATTCACTTTGGGCTTATTAGATTCACTGTTATCAGACCTTAAAATGATAGGTTATATTCCAGAGAGTCCAAGTACCTTCTCATCATTGCCGAGGTTGCTGACATAATCTAGCAGTGGCTCTGCATAGTGTGCAATTGAATTGACTTGATATGTAGAGGCTGCCCTGTTTATCCCATTGGAAGTGAGATCTAGGGCAGTCACTTTGTAACCCCTCTGCTTAAGCAGAGTTAAAACCTTATACCAACACCATGCTCCATGGCCGCCAAGTTCATGAACCAAAACAAAATGATGTTGTCTTCCTTCTCCCTCCTGATTCATTTCAATTAAGACAAAACTCAGATCAGCTCATCCTGGGGTTGCATTATTCAATCCTGCAAGTTGGAAACCGAAATAAAACAGACAGAAGAGGTTGCTGAAGTTTTAGGATTTGATTACCTTCACATGAATAGAAATAAGGAGCAGTATGACACCAAGCCACCAAACAGCCTACTCCATTGCAGCACCATCATAAAAGTGGAGAAAAACAGAGACTCCAGTGTCTAACTTGTTCAGAGGCAAACATCTGAGAATTTGACTGATGTTCTCTACAAGGAAGCATTAGGTCCCTTGATATATCTGGTCAAGGAGATGAGGGCTAGGAGCTCTTTTCCCTAAGTATCTAAAAACAATTCGTCACATGGATGACGGATGTGAGTATTGCAAAAAATCATTGAAGGATGAGATCGATGTCTTTAAGGTTGCCCACCTATTTCAATTCCTCATTTGTTCACTATTCGACAGAATAGATGCTTTTGAGATTTTTTGGCAAAATAATTTTCAAGATTCACGACGTTTCTTGTGGGGCTTCTTCAATGGGTTGTTATTCACCAACAACAAGATTGATTCTTTTTGGGATCACGTCTTCAACTTTTCATACCGATAATGAAGATATAATGGAATTTCAGCAGAGATTGTCAACATATGCATATGCATGCATCATCTGGTAAAGGACGGTGGCTGTAATAAAGACCAAACACATGGATTCATTTCACTAACATAGGGTTACTTAAATATGGGGACAATCTTTAGATTGTCCATCAATACTTTCCAGCAATAAATTATGAATAACGCAGCCAAATTCAGTATTAAAATAAATATAATAGAAAAGAATGCTTGATAAACTACATAGCAATTTACAGCCATCTCCAAATACTAACATGACTGAACTAAAACATTTTAAATAATATGGCTAATCTTAAGCTAAGTAAAACCACACAGCTAGTCCTAAAACCGATAGTATCTTTTACTTGAACAAACTCTACCAAGATATCATTTATGTGAAGAACTTTGAGAATGTGATACAATCATAGTGGTCTTAGTTTACCATAACTCAAATAACACTTAGCTGAAAAGTTATCTGATTAATAAACATTAAAAGTTTTCATAGATTGATTTCAACCATGTCTACTTTGAGGGTCAAGTGAGTGTCCCCACTAGGTTTGATTACATTACAGACGACTCTCTAGCCATAGATATAAATTTTGTTACTTGTGAGAATATACCCAATCAATGACGCATACAGGGCGCTTGGTATGGCACAAAAAATATTTAGGAAAGTAGTATGTTGCTCATAAAGCCCTCAGAGAACCTCACCTGTGTTGAAGCTCCCCTCAGCGAAGCTCTCCTCAGCGAAAATAATCTTTCTTTAAATCTCATGTACTCCAGCGTTTCAATATATGGGTATCTTGGTCGTTGAAATTCCATGATTTTAAGGGCAGGACTGCTCTGAACACGTCAAAATGTCCACCAATCAACAAATTGCAGGTGAAATTGTTAGGGAAAATGTGCTTATCTTTTTAATTTCCATGAAGTGTACATGGGCCTCCTACATGTTGCTTTGCTTGCAAAGCCCATTGATGAAAGCAGGGTAGACAGAGACATCAGGAAAATGTAGTTTTTCTTCCATTTCAGCCCATAGCTTGAAAGTTGGTCATATATATCCTTTCTTAAAATGCCCATCAATTAGTTTAGGAGGCATGTATGTATTCGGTTTCTTGGAAATACCTGCCACTAATATATTCCAAGTACTCGTATTTGGAGTAAGAACTTCATTCCTCAATGCTTCAAGAATCGTTGTAGCTTCTGCAATGTTTTCTTGCTTACAAAGACCATATATTAATGTAGTATAAATAATTATGTATGGGATCTAAAAAAATTCTCACCAATTTATCAATGAACTCAAGTCTCCATGGTCTCCTCCTTTTACAAGTCTGAAGGTCCTAGAAAATCTGAGACAAGGACATATGTGAAAAATGAAGTGAGGCTTAAGGGCAAGTCTAGGACAGAATTTGGTGCAGATTTCTTTCTGTCTTAGGCTGCTTGTGCAAAGGTAAGTAATGATGTTGCTATTAATATTTTGATATGGTTTGGATCTCTGTTCAGTACCACATAAAAATATGCAGCCACTCAGATTGTTAGCACAGGTAAACAAGGGTGTTTTCTAGTGCTGATGTGGACAGAATGTTGATGGTCTGATCTGAGAGTGTCCAAGACCTACAAAATGAATATTTTGGTCTCCCAGGAAACATCAGATAGAAAAAAGTACAGTTCTGGAGTTTATGTAATCTCAATATTGAGATTAGAAGTCATCCTGTGGAGATTACTCAAATCTCAGAGGTCTTCGTCTTTGAAAGAAGAAGTTGCAGTCATAAAATAACTTATATTCAGCACCTGGTCAATCATTTAAGAAGCCAACCTTGTAACAGCTAGTCTGAGCATATATATTCTCCAAGTCTAGTCAGTACGACTAAAATTTATAGTCTTCACCTGCGTAAGGATATTTTGAGCATAACATTGTACTTAATCTTAAAGGCAAATTCAGGGTTACTCTTCAAAATTCAGATTGATCAAGTAAAGGCTAGAAAAGAAGAAGACTGGTCCTTCCATAGTTCTGAGCACCATTACTTAATTCAGACCCCTCTCTCAAAAGAAGAGAAATCAAGACTCCTATCTCGTTTCTATGCTCAACTCATATATACTCATAGCCTAAAATTCAATTGAGCCAACCTATAGACAGTGGTTGAAGCATTAAGGCTCAGAATTATGGTATGGATTAGCCCTTAACTAGGACAATCTTATGGAGCATTCCATATTTTAAATGAGTAAGAGACATTGTGAATCTGTGGACTCCTTGTCACAACAGGGCTTGAATACTTGATTGGAGAAATACACACTATTTGATCAACAAATCTTGGTCCATAATTTCCATCCGAATTTCTAAAGAATGCATCACCGGGTATGTGTCTGAAATTAAAGTTTCTGGTTGAAGAATAAAATTTTGTCCTGAGATTGTTGTCACTACACTAAGGAGACACGTGAAGGCAGTGTCACAATAAGCCCAAAATCTTGTGAGAGTCTGGTTACTCAAGTTTTTATAATTCTTATAGCTGCAGTCACCATTTTATTCTGAACACTACCATCTCACAGTCCTGAGCATGAATCTCTTGCAATCGAGGCCAGAGTTCAGTACAGGTATGTTTCATTATGGTACGATATATTGAAGCTTCCTAAGAAAAGAATCAAATATTAAAGGGTAACTCAAAGATTGGAAGTATGTAATCAAGTCCGATTCAAAGGCAATAAAATTCTGAGTATATTGACAATAATGGTGAAATGCAGGACAGTGGGCAACATACCTTAAATTATAGTTTTGGCACTTATGTCATGCTTCTATAGTTAAGCAGAGATGTGTGCATTAACTCCTGAAAGGACAAGTCTAGACTCTGGAGCGTTTCCCTATCATCATCTTGAGATAGGTTTGTTGGTGTAATCATGAAATACCCAGTTATAATGACAGTGGAAGATATTGCTTTAAAGCGAATCTCCAGTTTGTCACTTCAAGTTATTCAGAATATAATCATAAGGCATTTCCTGATTATAATAGCATCTATGTCCTGAAATATATAATTTGAAGTAGACCAGCATGACTCCTCAGTGATATTGTCAAGCACTCTCAGTATCAAAAGAAACATTTCCTGACATCTCTAAGTCTTACAATGACTGAATTCTGTGCATCAATCTCCATGATACAATGTGGCCTATCAGTCAGCTATAACTTTGTTGCATTGTTCCTGTGTGCACAAGCTATTACAGTACCTTTGACCTTGTCATCTTGGATAAGAGATGAAGTACATTTGGAAACTTCATTCTTAAATATCAGTTACAAGGTCTTGGCATCCCATTGTTGGCCTTTCATCATGAAGTACAGAGGCGGATATGATGGCAAAGACACATGGGAGGATTTCTAGTCAAATATGGGGATGTGCATCTTGATTGCAATAATTCAATCCAGGATAGCAAGGAAGAACCTTACCATCTGGTGGATGAATCTGTATCCTAGTCTCTGGAGGAATTCAAAGTAAAAATTGGATCAATAAAGGGATATTTGCTACAACAGCTTCTGTTTGAGCTAGCACCATTTTTATTATCTCCATAACAATAGTTAAGCATGACTGCAGTACCCCCGTTCTCTCTGTGTGCTTGAACCTGAGCAGTAGTTGATGTCAAACTTCCTTCAGCCCTTCCCAGCCCAATCATCGAAATCTTCATTAAGATATTTAGAGGGAGCTGATTTCTCCCTTAACTTAAAAGTTTGATGTGATGGAGAAGCTGTTGGTCTGCATCCTTGGTGTTCTTGATAAACATCCTATCAGTCACACGCCTCGCTATGAAGTCTCTGAGTCAATCTATGGAAGAACCCCATATTTTGCATAGCTTCTTATTGAGATATCTCTGAAATCTAAGATTCCTTGAATATTCTGAAGTTGGCTCGGTTGGCAGTGTGATGGATGGAAAGAGCACATAAGTGTTATACCTCTTGATTTGGTTGCTCTAGAAGAATTATCGAGGCTGAATGTATATAGTAGCAAGTATGGCTTATTATGAAACTAGTTGGTTAAGGAAGCTCTTCCATAAGCCATTTGTGCACATGATGGAAATCACCGTTGTATATTGCAATAATGAAAGTAGGATTCACCATTCAGAGAATCCATGATCGGCTACAGGTACCACTTTATTTAGAATATGGTACAGTCAAGCTCCATCATTTCAGGATGGGTGTGTAGGTTACCAACATCCTCTCAAGGCCTCTTGGTAAGGTCAAAATTTATCCTCATTCAAAAAGAGGATGAGAGTCATGGAAAGTCCCATCTATGATGGTCACAGTTGAAGACTGATCTCTGAGAGTTCCTGGGAGCTTGGGGTACTTATTGAGCTATGAGCAACCATAGGGTGAGTGGTCCACCTTCCCCTAGTGGTGCGTTGTGTATAGGGTGAGTGATTCACCTTCCCCTATGATAGCCCATGATGGCTGACATGTGTGTAGGGTGAGTGGTTCACCGTACCCTATGATTGCGGACACATGTTTGTAGGGTGAATGGTGGCTTTAACTGTTTTTTGAGGCCGAGTTTTACTAGATTTGGCCGAGCTCCATTGGAGGAGGTATATTGCTGGTTTGACCAACGTTGACTTTGCTCGCTAGGGCATCCTGTTGACTACTGTAAATTGTTCTTTCTCTCTCTACTGAATTTGAAGAATAATAAGAAGATTTGATCAAAGAGTTTTCCCCAAATTTTGGTTTATCCCTAGCATCCACCAAATTTTGTGTTCTCTTGTCTTGGCTTGTCTTCTGGGTATTTGTTTATGTTTTATCAGCATTTATTGTCAATGTTAATGTGATTGCTAAACAGGAAACTGAATTGGGCTAATAATAAATACTGAAGTAAATTTCTCTAAGCATAGAACATACCATCGTTAACTAAAATTAACATGGTATCAAAGTTGAGGCGAAGACAAAGCCCAAGCAAGAGTGAGAAGAGCAATCATTGAAAGTTGATTAAACAAGGATAAGAGTCAATGGCTTCCTCATCATACTTCAAATCTGAGGATGTTAAATTTAAATAGACATGGTATGTTCTATGCTTAATGCAATTTTACTTCAATCTTTCTTAGGCCCGATTCAATTTAGCAATTACATAAACATGAAAATAAAATGTTGATAGAACACAATAATAAATCAACAGAAGACAAGCCAATAACATAGATCATATTTTACAATTCTTCTTGTCCAACAAAGATATAGGATAGTGTGCTGGCAGTCAACAAGATGCATCAGCCAGCAAAGTCTTTCTCAACATCAGATCAGCCAACCCTCCAAGTGTCACACACACCCCTCAAAAATAGCTCCTCAAAAGTCAACATTGGTCAACAAAAAGTCAACATTGCAGTTTTAGGGCTTTGGTCAACAAGCTTCTTTTTCCTCGATCTTTATGCACTCAAATGCAGCCTCACAAGAACGGAATTTCTACA
Organism: Pinus albicaulis; assembly: GCA_034641835.2. NCBI lineage: Eukaryota > Viridiplantae > Streptophyta > Pinopsida > Pinales > Pinaceae > Pinus > Pinus albicaulis. Next base: position 13,958 of record JAXQQM020066584.1, read on the forward strand.
CAATTTGGAGGTCAAATCACCAAGGTTTGACCATGGTCAACGCTAGTCAACACACCAGAAATTAGCCCTAAAACAGTCCACAAATTTACCCAGCTTCAGCTCCGCACGTGTGAGAGAAAGAGACCTCCAAAGGTTGATTGAACCAATCAAATCACAAGAGAGAATGTGTGATGAGTTGATGAGCAAATGATCTCTAAGTCTCTCCAATTTATATCAGTCAGTGAGGGTGTGTTACACATCTATTAGGCTTGTGAGCCTACATAACAAATCTGGCCGACCTTGCACATGTGTGGAAAATAAAATCAAAATATATGTTCTTCTCATCCAAACAAGATGATCCTTAGATCAATCCTGCACCTCTCCGAAAGAGGAATCCAACAAAAATATAATCAACATCATCTAGTTTCCCAAAATTAAGAGAGGACAAGTTCAATGATAAGTCTGATTATCATGCTTGGAAAATGTACTTAGGTCTGATATTGGAGGAACAAGATGTTATGGTATATCTCCCAAACCGTAACATATCTTTTTGGGTATACTTTGTTTTTTAAGCCCCAAGGACATCAAGTTGTTTTTTTATCATTCTCTTTATATCTGCCCTTTCTGCTGCATCTCCTCCCCACACCCTGGATAACTAGTTGATTGATAGTGGTGCCTCAAGGCACTTCACTGGATATAAAGAGGCCCTCTCTAATTTCAATGAAAAGGATACTAATTTGGAAATTATCCTTGGAGATAATTCCACCTATCCCGTGAAAGGGACAGGTACTATGACCCTTCATCTAAATTTTTATTCCAAAAATGTGTGACCGAGACTGGATTTATTCCAAAATCTTCTTCATTATTTCTTTGTGATTCAGTAGAGCAGAGCCAGCAGATTACAAGGACAGCATGATGACACAGGATGACAGATGGTACATGATGGTACAGGATGACAAGATTTCACATGTTGACAGATGGATTGACAGGTGGAATTCTCCCTAGTTGAGAGGGAGTGTTAAATTTGGAAACTAGGGCCAAACTCCAGTCTGGACTGCTCATATGATGGAGATGATATTTTTGTTGGATTCCTCTTTCCGAGAGGTGCAATATTGATCTAAATATCATCTTGTTTGGATGAGCAGAAGTTGGATTTTGAATTTATTCTCTCACAAGTGTGCAAATTGTCAAGGTCGACTAGAATTGTAATGTAGGCTCACAAACCCCAAAAGATGTGTCCCCACCCCTCATTGATGAATGTAAAAAGGAGAGACTCAAACCTCATTTGGACATCATCTTAACATCACATCTCTCTCCTCTCTCATTGGTTCGTACAACCTCAAGAAGGCCTTCTCTCTCCTCTGCACGTGTGAAAGGGCAGCTTCAATTTTTGGATTGTTTTAGGGCCTCTGCAACAACGTTGACCTTGGGTCAAATCTCACACTTCGACTTCGATTTTTGGAACAAAATCTAATTTTTGGAGGCCGAGTTTGGTGGCAGGAAATTCGAGGAAATCTAGATTGTTTGACTGCAGGGTTGACCATATGTTTGACCAGGTTTGATCGAGAATTTCAACACTGTTTGACCGAGAATTTCAGGACTGTTTGACCAAGTTTGATCGAGAATTTCAGGAGAAATCCTTGAATGGTCAAAATGCCCTAGACAGTTCATTTTGGAAGTCTTCCACGATGAAATGGATCTGATCATGATGGAACTCCACTAGCCATTTAGCTTTCTGAATACAATTATGTGTGTGATGATTATCAACAACAATCATTGCTTAGCCATTTCATGGACCACATTCCTCTGTGGATGATCATCAAAGCTTGGATGCAGGAGGTAACGGAGTCTTAGATGGCTTTGGAAAACTACTGGTAGCTTGACCATGGGCTTTTTTTTTGGTTTTATTTTTCGAATAAAGTCGTCTTTGATGAAATTCTTTGCAACATTCCTCGGTACATATAAACACCTTAGTTGTCTTCTCCTGGTTGTATGAAAAAATCTCAGCAAAGAGAAATGCACAGTTACTTTTCCTTGTGTGCATCAAGTTCCCCGAGATAGCCATGCAATATTGGCCTTTCCACAAACATATTTCTTATTCTCTCACTCACTTTATCTATCATAGGACTGACTCCTGAGAAACTTTACAACCCTCAGGGGCCAAAAAGGCATGTATGAAGTTTAGCTTGTCCAAAGACCTTAAAGAATAAGTTTTGATTGGGGTTGAAAAAAATATGTTTATATAACTTGTGAGGTACCTCTCTCCTTAGAGCCTATGGGAGGAAAATTTTCTTCCATCCAAATAAAATGTAAATCTTATCAAAGAATAAGGGAATCTATAAGACAATGCCTCCAGAATATCCTTTTCAATGAAGCACTTCAAGTCAGGGTGGCCACACTCAGTAATCATCTGAAATTGAGAGTGCAAGCTTCTGTGATCCATAACATTTTAAATATAAATCTTCCGGGAAATCACATAATATATTTTGGAACCGACGCGTTTCGAACTACCAACTGTAGTTCATCATCAGGATAATGAAGATTGGTTTATCTAACTTGCATATTTAAACCAAGAAGTGAGAAGCAACTGTCAAAACCCGAAGAGTTAAAAATGGTCGAAAATTATAAAAAATATAACTAACCATCCTTAAAATTAAAAACGGTCAAAAATAAAACCATCAACAGTAAAAAATATATTCAAGTCAAAGTCATAAATTATAAAAATATAAAATAATAGAATAAAATCAATAAATAAATATATGAAAGTTTAAAATTAGAAACAAGAAAAAATCGAAAATTATAAAATAATAAAAAATATAACTAACCGTCCTTAAAATTAAAAACGGTCAAAAATAAAACATTCAACATTAAAAATATATATTCAAGTCAAAGTCATAAATTATAAAAATATAAAATAATAGAATAAAATCAATAAATAAAATAAATAAATAAATATATGAAAGAATAAAATTGGAAACAAGAAAAAATGGAGAAGAAGGACTAAATCATAACAATAAAAATAAAAATAAAACTAAAAATTAAAAGACCCACTAAAAGGTAAAATAAAAACCCCAAAATTCAAGTCAAAGTCAAAAAAATTAAAACTAAATAATTTATAAATAAATAAAATAAAACAAATAATTAAATAAATACATGAATGAATAAAAAAAAAATTTAAAATTAAATTAAAATAACATAAAATAAAAATAGATTATTTGTAATTTATTTTAATAAATAAATTAACATACATAGACCAAAATATAAATAAAATAGAAAAATAAAACAAAAAATATTAAAAATAAAAATAAAAAGACTAAATCATAACAACAATAAAAAATAATAAAACTAAAAATTAAAAGACCCAATAAAAGGTAAAATAAAAACAAAGAATTCAAGTCAAAGTCAAAAACTAAAACTAAATAATTAATTAAATACATATATATATATATGAAAAAATAAATAAATACCCAAAAACATAAAAACACAAAGAATAAAAGGACTACTATAGGGAGTGACGAGATGGAATCCAACAACTGCTCACTTTCCATCCATCACCGCAGTGATTCATCGTCGCCTCTGTCTTCGATGAAATGGTCATCCTAGCAAGAATTCTAGCGTCCTCCATACAAATGTGATGCTTTGTCTTTTCTGCATGCTCAGCTAATGAAGAAGACTTAGTTCTACCATGTCTAATATCTGCAGCATGCTCCTGGAACCTCTTATTAATCGACCGACCAGTTTCAACAATGTAGGGAGTCCCGCAAGAGCACGGAATCAAATAAACACCTTTCACGCTTTTAGGGTCCAACTGGTCCTTAACCGATTTAAGGGAGCCCTAAATGGTGTTTAAAGGTTTAAAAGAAGAAGAGATCTTATGCTTCCTTAAAATCCGGGCGATCTTATCAGTTGTACCTTGAATAAAAGGTAAATGAACTTTACCAACAGCATCATCACTAATCTTATTCATTCTAGACCTTTATCATTATGCTTCAGTTCCTGACTTATAATCGCCCAAAGACTTTAAGCATTATCTAAATGATCATTATCCGTTCCTAAGAGTTTCCTGTAGCTAAAGTAAACCTGTTTTCGAGCAGAAATGATGCAACTGCAATGAAGATATCGCTTCCATGTGCCTTTTTAGAAAGACGGCAAGGAGGAATGAGCATTATTGTTCTATACATGAGAATATCCAAAGAAAGGAAGGTTCCTATCATCATTTATCGTGAACTTACATATTTCGACACCCATTCAATGTCGGGATGGAAAGTTCTATCGTGATTTACTCATGAGATACTAATCAATAGTGCTGTCAACAAACCGCTTCCATACCTTGGGTTTTAAAGGAGCAGTCGCTAAAGCTCTAGATTCAAAATCTTCCATAAAAAGGTTTGCTACCACTGGCGAGAGCGGGGAACCCATGGCAACACCATAGGTTTGCTCATAAAATTCTCCTTCAAAACTAAAAAAGGTAGAATTGAGGCAAATTTCCACCAAATTAGCAGTATCAGGATCAGTGATACGCCTGATAACCTCTACTGCTTCCTAAGAACCCTATTAATAAAGTCTCAAAGATGGTGGCCAATGCTATTAAGTCTAGTTGCACGGTAGGTTCTATGAGCTCGAAGCTCATTGAAAGCAATCCTGTCACCCCTAGAATTTATGGGCTCCCTAAGATTCATAAGGATGGTGTTCCTCTTAGACCCATTGTTAATACTATTGGGGGGCCCACCTATCTCCTAGCTAAGTATTTGGCCCGCAAGCTAAAGCCTCTTGTAGGTCATACAGATTCTTTCGTGAAAGATTCTGCTTCTTTTGTTAATGAATTAAAAGGTTGGGTTTGCGATCCTAATGACTCTATGGTTAGTTTTGATGTTGTTTTCTCTATACGAACATTCCCATCATGGAAGCAGTAGAGGTTATCAGGCGTATCACTGATCTTGATACTGCTAATTTGGTGGAAATTTGCCTCACTTCTACCTTTTTTAGTTTTGAAGGAGAATTTTATGAGCAAACCTGTGGTGTTGCCATGGGTTCCCCGCTCTCACCAGTGGTAGCAAACCTTTTTATGGAAGATTTTGAATCTAGAGCTTTGGCGACTGCTCCTTTAAAACCCAAGGTATGGAAGCGGTTTGTTGATGACACTTTCATCAATTGGTCTCATGGTCGTCCTGAATTAGAGGCTTTCCATCGACATTTGAATAGTCAATCTGACTCTATCAAGTTCATGATGGAAACAGAAACTGATGGGAACCTTCCTTTCCTAGATGTTATCATCTCTAGAAACAATAATGGCTCATTTTCGCATCGTGTTTTTCGAAAAAAGACGCACACGGAGCAGTATCTTCATTCTGGTTCGCATCATTTTCCTGCTCAGAAACTTGGAGTTTTGAATACTTTAGCTACAAGAGCTCTTAGAATTTCGGATAATGATCATTTAGATGAAGAGAAAGCCCATCTCCTTAAAGTCTTTGAAGAAAACGGTTATCGTAGAAGTTAGGGTTTGAAGGCTTTCATGAATGCAAGCAAAGGTCCTAGAATAAATAAGATTAATGTTGACGTTGTTGGTAAAGTTCATTTACCTTTTATTTAAGGTACTACTGACAAGATTGCTCGAATTTTAAGGAAGCATAAGATCTCTTCTTCTTTTAAACCTTTAAACACCATTCGGGGTTCCCTTAAATCGGTTAAAGACCAGTTGGACCCAAAAAGTGGGAAAGGTGTTTATTTGATCCCTTGCTCTTGCGGGACTCCCTGCATTGGTGAAACTGGTCGATCGATTAATAAAAGGTTCCAGGAGCATGCTGCAGATATTAAGCATGGTAGAACCAAGTCCTCTGCATTAGCCGAACAAAAAGAAAAGACGAAACATCACATTTGTATGGAGGACGCTAGAATCCTTGCTAGAGTTGACCCTTTCCATCACCGAAAATTTAGGGAGGCGATTGAGATTGAGAAGAGGTCCCGCACGTTGAACAAGGATGATGGATGGAAAGTGAGCAGTTGTTGGATTCCATCTCTTCACTCCCTGTAGTAGTCCTTTTATTCTTTGTGTTTTTATGTTTTTGGGTATTTATTTATTTTTTCATGTATTTAGTTTTTGACTTTGACTTGAATTCTTTGTTTTTATTTTACCTTTTATTGGGTCTTTTAATTTTTAGTTTTATTATTTTTATTGTTGTTATGATTTAGTCTTTTTATTTTTATTTTTAATATTTTTTGTTTTATTTTTCTATTTTATTTATATTTTGGTCTATGTATGTTAATTTATTTATTAAAATAAATTACAAATAATCTATTTTTATTTTATGTTATTTTAATTTAATTTTTAAAAAATGTTTTTATTCATTCATGTATTTATTTAATTATTTGTTTTATTTTATTTATTTATAAATTATTTAGTTTTAATTTTTTTGACTTTGACTTGAATTTTGTGGTTTTTATTTTACCTTTTAGTGGGTCTTTTAATTTTTAGTTTTATTTTTATTTTTATTGTTATGATTTAGTCCTTCTTCTCCATTTTTTCTTGTTTCTAATTTTATTCTTTCATATATTTATTTATTGATTTTATTCTATTATTTTATATTTTTATAATTTATGATTTTAACTTGAATATATTTTTTTACTGTTGATGGTTTTATTTTTGACCGTTTTTAATTTTAAGGATGGTTAGTTATATTTTTTATTATTTTATAGTTTTCGATTTTTTCTTGTTTCTAATTTTATTCTTTCATATATTTATTTATTTATTTTATTTATTGATTTTATTCTATTATTTTATATTTTTATAATTTATGACTTTGACTTGAATATATTTTTTACTGTTGATGGTTTTATTTTTGACCGTTTTTAATTTTAAGGATGGTTAGTTATATTTTTTATCATTTTCGACCATTTTTAACTCTTCGGGTTTTGACAGTTGCTTCTCATTTCTTGGTTTAAATATGCAAGTTAGATTAGCCAATCTTCATTATCCTGATGATGAACTACAATTGGTAGTTCGAAACGCGTCGGTTCCAAAATATATTATGTGATTTCCCGGAAGATTTATATTTAAAAATCATCTGAAAGTTGTCAAGATTAAAAGTGCCAAAGGGGCACAATTGCAGGGCCACCATCCATTGTCTTAAAATACGTGATAGGCCTACAAAAGGATTTTTTGGGGCTCTATATTCAAAAGAAGGCTTGAAAAGAGAATCTCCACTATCAAATCAACCAATGGTAGGCTTAAAAGATGAAAGTGAGGAACATCAATGCAACCCTGTCTTGGAGTCATCTCACAAACTTTATGAAGCACAAAGAATACCGTGTGACTAGTCGTTGACTTTGGGTAAGCTAGCTGCTACCCTCTCAAACATGAACAATGATGATGGTAAATCCTGGGATTAGACAAATTCCACTATGAATTTTATAATACTACCTAGTATTTTTTCAATCCAGACATTTTGCAAAGGCTTACAAAGAATCCATCACAGAGAAATCATTGAGAACCAACTTAAACAAAGGTATTAACAAGTTTATACCCAAGGTCAATGATTCCAAAGTGACTATGAGTTGGAAGCCTAGTCTTACCAAAGCTCAACACTCATAATCAAGCATATTCTCATGATTATTAACAAACCTAGGCAGACTTGTTTCGTCAAAGGGAAATTCATCATCGATGATGTTATTGCAGCCCGTAAGGGCATGGAATGGCCCAGTAATTGAAAGCAAGGCATGTAATCTAGATGCAGAAATTCAAATGATCCATATGATATCTACAATGATAATGCAACCTTTCTATCTGGTGGAGTTGAATGTTTGAAGCCAAGTCACATATCAAAAACATCTTGGAACTTGTTAAAGAGTTTTTGTAAATCTGAGTAGTTGTTGGAAGGCCAGATGTGTACGCTAAGTCATCTGTTCTAGTCTTCAATGTTTAAATATTTTCATTTCTGAAATAGGAGACCTGGTTATGGAATCCTATTATATTTATACACTTTGTACATCACCTTCATTAATTAAACAAAGTAAAGAGTTTTTCTCCAAAAAAATAATCCCCAATATTGTTGGTAACGACCAAATAAACGGTCTACACAGATATTCTCTACTCTGCTAAGCTATGTTATGGACGCATCCAATGTTTTTTTAATTGCATTCTGTAGGTTGCATGCTGCTTTGTTTTGATATGATAGTTTATTTCATTAATTAAGCAAAGTAAAGAGTTTTTCTAAAAAAAATAATAATCTCCAATATGGTTGGTAAAGACCAAATAAACTATCTACACATATATTCTCTACTCTGCTAAGCTATGTTATGGATGCATCCAATGTTTTTTTAATTGCATTCTGTGGGTTGCATGCTTATTTGTTTTGAGATGACAGTTTATTTCATTAATTAAACAAAGTAAAGAGTTTTTCTTAAAAAAAAAAAAAAAAAAAAAATCCCCAATATTGTTGGTAACGACCAAATAAACAGTCTACACAGATATTCTCTAGTCTTCTAAGCTAATTTATGGACAAATCCAATGTTTTTTTAATTGCATTCAGTGGTTTGCATGCTGCTTTGTTTTGAGATGAGAGTTTATTTGGAATTTTTCATTATTTTTGAATTTATTTTTGTAAAAATGTGCCCTGTCCCCTATGTTGTTGAACCTATCTTCATGAATTCGATTCGGGGACCCTCCTTGCTGGCTTTTACTCGCTTTTAGTTACTTGCTGGTTGGATTCATTACATCTCATCAGGCAGGTGCCTAAGCTTAAGTCGTGGGTGGTTTCAATAAAACCCTATTCCTCAACAGAAATGCCATTTTAGCATGCTTCCAACCCACTTTAAACAAAGAGGGAAGACTGTAAACCAAAACAAAAACCAACAATCTCTCAACAAAATTTGAAAAAAAATGCAATATGAATAGCTCAGCAAAAACGCTCATTCGACGCAACAACAACATAAAATTAATGGATATCGAATTCAGAAAGGTATGCAACTCCATATTGAATTCTAACAAATGTGGATGGGGCTTGAAATTTCTCACCTAGAAAAACTGCCACTTGGTGGGAGCTTAGGTGATGAAAATTATTGTTGTTGCCATTGCCTCCCCACAGAAAATCCTCTGCTATCTAGTTTCTACCCTGTGTTCAACGATGTTGGGAACTGCGACTTACTACTAAACCTGCCCATTTGGTCTCTCTGTACCTTCTCCAGCTTTAAAAGCCTGCTAAAACCTACCTCAATATTAGAGGAAAATATTCATTATAGAAACCATAACACCGAGGGTTTAATGGTGTCCAAATCCTGCAAAGGAAAGAACCACGGATAGCGAAGGAGGGAAGCTCGAAGCTGTGAATGGATTCGAATGGCCTGAACGAATTTCCACAATAATGAAGCTCACAAATGGAAGACTGAGAAAAGTGGGTTAATAATCGTTAAGAGATCTCTGAGATTGTTTGTTGAAGTTTTTTCAATTTTATCAAATTAAACAAATTTAACGGCATGGAGGAATTAATGTTTTGGCTGAATTAATGTTTTGGTTCGAATTTCATGTGAGAAATTTTTTTTTTTTTTTTTATGGGTATTTTAATAGGTTTGAAAATTTCTACTCGAATTGAATGACCATGGTGAGATATGTTCAACTCTCCTCAACCTTTTTTGAAAAGGGTATTATTGTATAGAAGAGGTATGTAAATTGGATTATGGTGAGATATGTTCAATTTTCTTTTATTTTTTGAAAAGGATATTATTGTATAAAAGAGGTATGTAAAAATAAATTTATGTTAATTTTGTTTATTTATATAATAATTTAGTTATTTATATATTATTGATTAAGTAATAAGAAAATAAAAAGTTGGTTTTTTATCTTTTTCAACTGAAAAAATCGTGCCTGGTTCAGACATACATATCAAAGCTCTATCGGCGGGTTTTTGAGCCACTGCGGGTGGAACTCCATTTTAGAGAGCATCTCATCGGGCATTCCCGTGCTGGGATTCCCTCTGGGGAATGACCAATACACCAACTGCAAATTCCTAGCCGATGAATGGAAGATTGGCCTGAGATTGAAGAGCAACAATGATAATGAAAAGGTTATTGGGAGGGAAGAAATAACAGAAAAGCTAATGAAAAGGTTATTGGGAGGGAAGAAATAACAGAAAAGCTAAGGAGATTGATTGAGGGGCATTCTGGAATATGGGTGGCTCACAGATTTACCGAAATAATCACAGAGCTCATCCCCTGCTTGGTTTGGAGGTAGATCCACTTGTGGGTGTTTGCTCTTTTTGAAATAATCACAGAACTCATCCCCTGCTAGGTTTGGAGGTAGATCCACTTGAGGGTGTTTGCTCTTCTCCGTTTCTTCAGATTTACTGGTAGAGGAAGAAACAGGAATCCAGAGACTGTGGTGAGAGATTCTGCTTCAAGGTTTCATGGACTATACCTCTTCTGCATGGTCTCCTGGGCTTAGGAGTTCGGCACAGGAGAGTATAAGTTTGCATTGATATTATTTGAAGTTGAGTGCAGGTATTACGAGGTTGGAACCATGTGTTTGGTTTTCTTGCAGATAGCCACAGTAGCTTTCAAATAGTCGGTGTCGGACTGTATTTACGTTGGTACATGATGATGAGTTAAGCGCCGTGTCCCAAAGTATATTTCCTTTCGGCCTGAAGCATCCCGTTTTGGCTGTGAAAAAGATATGGGTGGTGGAGGTGCACAACACATAGCCTTCACACAGTAGATGTAATCTGCCATCATTAGGCATTTGCGGTTCTGGGAATGGATTAAGATTCTGGTTATGAAGGTGGAGCTGCCCTCTTTTTGTTTTTAGGTGGGTGTTGCTGCCATATCTGGGACTACAGTTCACACTGGACTGGTTTTTCCGGGCAAACAGTCTTCTCCATTTTTTTTCCGGGACATCTAGCTTGCCGGTATTTTTGAATTTGATTTCCCACTGGCTGTTTGACATGACGTTATCTTTCTGATGACTTTTCTGGCATCGGGATATCATAAATTCTTCTCTTGTGTAAGTACAAATGCTTGTCAATCATCGCCTGCGTCCATTTATGGCCGGATTTAATATGGATGACAAAGTCGATTGATTTTATCAAAACGTCTCCATCTCAAGGCTTCTCCAATTTATTCTCTGACTTTCTCAATCCTTAGGCCAGGGATACGTACTATCCTTCTTTATTATCCATGTGACAAGCTGCATTGTTACAAGCGACACTGTAACAGGGATGAAGTTGATGTGTGAGAAACCCGCAGGTGCTAAAAGTGACAGAGTAGTTATTTGTGGCAAGTGAGAAGACAGTACGAACTGCGGCATCTGTCTTCACCCACGCCATCAACAGAGAAGGAACCATCTGCTGTATTTACAAATCTGGACACATCTGCACTGTTACAAGCGGCACCTTTGTTTTCGGATTGAACGTGCCCTTCATTTCTTTCGTTTCCCTGCCGGCTTTTTCTTATGTTGACTTCCCCGACACGTCGGCCAAGTTGCCATGACGAGTGCCACGGGGGTTGATGCAAATATTGCGCAATTGGATTTTGAGCTGGATGCTTCTATTATTGCTCAATCCATCATCGCGCCTCCAGGTTTTCATGCGCATCAACAAGGAAAAGGATCGACTCGCAGTGGCAGTCACAAGCTGAAAAAGAATCGATTGGCCTGCTTTAAGCCTGCTGTGGACATCAAAGAAGTGGTGCTGGAACATGAGGCTCTTTGGGGGCGCGTCATTGATCTGCAAAAGCGTGCATTAATTGGACGTTGGATGTTTGCCGATGGTCATGTGAATGATATGCTGGAATGGGCTAAGAATGTTTGGACTCCAATTGTGGGATATGCTCCGATGGTCAGTTTGCTCCTAAATAATTGGTACAGTATTCATTTTAGGAATGAAAATGATATTGCATTGATTGTTAACAAGACATGGGTTCGTGGAAAGAGTTTTTTGCAACTTCTACCTTGGTATCTCGGTTTTAATCCTATAATGGAGGCTCCAAAGAATAGATCAGTGTGGGTAAAGCTCCCGGGCCTTCCGTTGGAGTTCTGGACGCAAAATGCTTTAAGGGCCATTGGAAATTCCATTGGATGCACGAAATACATCGACCCAAGTATTCTTGGTGCCACTGACAAACGCATTGCATGGATATTGGTCGATATGGTCTTCTCTGGCGGTTTGCCCGCGGATGTTGACCTCGTCTGGGGCTCGAAAAGACATAGGCAAAGGGTGGATTATTGGGGCATTCCATTCTGCTGCCTGCTTTGTCACAACACGGGACATCTGAAGGACAACTGCCCTCGGCTCCATTGGAATCCCCGTAGGGACAATCAAAGATCAGAAGGTGCAAACGGCAAGCTGAATCCAAATGATCATCGAAATGTCATCCCATCAGGTATTTCTTCTATTGCGGATTCTGCCATTGATTTATTTGCTAATGTTAATGGACAATCTGCGGAGTTACTTCCACCAGACAAGGAGCTGCTGGCTCCTACTATTTCCAAAAACAATTCCGGCTCGGCCATGCAATTAGAAGCCGAAGTAAACTTAGGATCGACAATCATGAGGAATGATATAATGCCGCATGCCTCTACTGCTCATGTTGATCACCATCAAACCTGTCCCATCACTGAGCCATCATACACCTCCCCATCCATGCCGCCCCTAGAAGACGTAACACCTCCCCATTATCCTCCCTCTCCGCACAACACCGAAATGGTGAATTTACCGGACCCACCATATGTCCCTACTGCTCTAGTTGATCACCATCAAACCTGCCCCACAATTGCTTCTTCATATACATCCCCATCCCCTCCTCACCCTCCTCCCTCTCCACATAATATTGCGAATGGGGACTTATCGGAATCACCTATAGGATGTGATGTCGAATCCCTCTTAAACAACCCGAACCTTGACTTGGCCGCTCTCACTATATTTGAGAATATCCCTAGGAATCCTGATATTGTCATCTCGCCGGCTTCGGGTTGCAATATTACGGTGAGAAAGAAAACGAAGTCCGCATCTAGACACTTCAGAGGGAGGCCGAAAACAAAATCCCTCTTCCGGGATGAACTTCTTGACCTCCGGGAGGTCCCTATTTTTTCTGCTGATGATCCCAAGGTGGATGGAGTTTGTGACCCTCCTTGGGTCTCCAAATGATTTTCGCCCTCCCCATCAGCTCAAGTGGCATTTTTTTTTGCAGATGGCCGTATATGATTCTATCATGTCTTTTATGGTTCAACTATATGCCCCATTTCATATGATGTTGCGGTAAATGTTGTGGGACGCCTGGCTTATCGTTGAAGTTGGTTTTGCTTGTCGTGCATGTTGTGGGTTCACATCTTCGGATTTGGTTGATCCTCCATTTCTTTTCCAATTGGCTTTAGACATTATCATCGACTCTATGCTTGATTATGAGTCTCATGTGATGGGTATGTTGTGCCAGATCACATTATTTTGATTTTAGGAGCAATGTTGCATATTTTGGAAGTGATTTCTCACTTCACTTTCTTATGATGTATTATGCATTGTTTTTATTAATCATAATATAAAACAACGTTTTTTTCTTTTTGAAAAAAAAAAAAAAAGAAAATAAAAAGTTAAAAGAAGTTTTTAAAAATTAAAAATATTTTAAAGATATTGAGGGTTGTTTTGCTATTCAAGCTAACAACATTGTTCATCATTATATATGGTAATTTTATGTATTTACTTTGAGCTAACTAACTTGTACTAGGGGAATAAAATATTGGTGAGGGAATATCACCACCTTCACGTCACTAGTAATCTAAGGCCCATTAACTATATGTATATATTATCTATAGCAAACAGGACATGACTACTATGACTAAGGTTCAGCAGCAGCAGAATGACCGCCTTGGACGTATTGAAGAGCAGATGCGAGATATGCAGTGGGTGGAGCTACTTGGGTCTGATGAAGATCTAGCCCCTGTGAAATCTTCTGATGTCTAGACCTTCTTGTTTCTTTTTGCTCATATGTGTTTTTTGTTCAACGATATTATAGTTGTTGTTGTATATGTCAGTATTATGGACATAGTCGTGTAGCTCTTACTGTTACAGCTAGATTGAAAGAGTATCGTTTTTGGCTAGCCTTTAACTGTTTAAGATGGCCAACAAACTTGGTTTCCCTTTGGGCAGGTTGAGGCACATTATTTTGATGTATTATTGAAGCAACTTGCTCTTTATAATAGAAAAGACAGGTCCTATGGAATTCACTAAAAAAAAAAATTAAAAAAAAAAAAAATTAAAATTTTATTTTTAAAAAAAAAATAGTTAAGGAAATAATTATAATAATAAAAAGTGAAAATTGATGTCAATCATGTTTTGTACTAACACCTAAGTTGTTTGTGTTTTTTTGCATTTTGCTGAAACAGTTTGTTTGTCTCTTTAAGATAAGGAAAATAACGGAGATAGACTCGATAGTCTCGAGTAAATCTTGCGGTTTTCCAAGTTTAGGGGCCTGTGATCAGTTAGTGAAAGAAAGGTTAAGGGCTATGCCCGATCAAATGTATCTGGTGAAAGGCATTTTGGCCAAATTCTAATATAAACCATAACCGTTCTTGTTAAAAAAAAACACCTAAGTTGTTTTAGTACACGCACTATAATTCATAGGTTAGGGTTGAGATCCATGCTTGTTTTTAAGTATAGATATCTACTTGTCGATGATGACAAACCATTATGCTAATAATCAAGAATTATTCGTGCTCACGATGCATTGGATTAACCCACACGTATTCCACATCATCTAATTTATTCTCACTAAGTTAATAATGGTCCTAAGCCAAAACCGTTATGCATAATTGACTTGATCTCTAGGCGTCTTCCTCCTATGCTAGCTGGTTTGTCGGCAAATATGTTCCCCTATTATATGGTTGAGCTGATATCCCCTGACCTTATGCTAGTTATTGTGCTCAAAGTTATAAGTACCACAATGAATAAAAATAAAATATTGTGCATAGACAAATGCATTATGAGTATATTGTTTTGGATTAAATATTCCTCTATGTGTTTCAGTATAGAAGTAGATATGTCCCTCCAAATTTGATCAAGTGTCTACTGAAAAAGGGCCCACAGCTTATCCTAATTCATAGAACAATGTAGTAATCAACCTTAAGCACAATGCTAAATTAAGTTTAATTGTTAGGAATTACCTTGGACAATATACCCTAACTAACTACTTGAAACTCCTTAACCTACAAATAAATGACTTAACACAATAAATAGATTTAAATGTATATGAAATATTTAACAAGTACATAGAATACATACACAGTTATCATTATTCACGTCCTCACTCTTTGCTCCAAAATATGTACCCTTTCTAAATGTAGCTCAAATGATCCCTTCACATGCTTCTTCCCACACTTGTAATTTTTTCTACAATGAATACAAACTTCTCTTCTTTTTTGGGGGGTTTCTTTGATCTTCCATATTATGTTGTTTCTTTAATTTCCACCATGTTTTGTCTTCTTCAAAATTTTATACCTAAAATAAATGAATCAGTGCAAAACTACGCACCTCAAAAATGTGCAACCAAACATTGCACATCTCTAAATTATGCACTAGATGTGAACAAGAAGGGCCACCCTATTTATATAACCAACATAAATCCATATTGACTTTGTATATATCATGCTTTGAGAGGGAAGTGTGACAAGGTCAAACATTTCAAAAGAGACTACAAGGAATAGAAAAATAAGAATAAGAGGGAAAAGAATTATTTTGATGCCACGTCTAAAAAAGTATTCTTGCAATGATGAAGAATATTCCTTTATTGTTGCTCTAACAACTCCTAAGCCAGAGTATGTAAATAATTTACCCAATATCTTCCTTCCATATGACATCCCATTGGGAGTGGTTTTTAGTGTTTTTTAGAAAGAAGGACTATGTTCTTCTTCTTAACACTACAATTTCTTTTCCTAGACTTCCTTGCTTTCTCAGACTCCTTCTAAATCATAGCTCCTTGTTCACAAGAGTGTTTCTCCCTAAAAACCCCAACAATGTTCTCAACATCAATTCAACCTTCTTCCATCATCAGGGCAAGGGTCTCCTTCACCTGAAGAAAACAAGGTCCTCAAACCTTTAAACAATAAAGAATAGTGGTTTTGATGATCTTATTCAAGAGGTGCATCTTGGGCATGATATCGCGAAAGTGACTTTGAAAGCGTAAGTAAGTTTTTTATTTATGATTAGTGCCTAAGCTAAGAGGAGTGCGTTATGATTCCACCTTGGGACAACCTATTTGATGGAGATGATGATTGAATTAAATTCCTCTTTTCGAGAGGACCAAAATTGATATAAATATCATCTAATTTGGACAAGCAAAAGTGTAATTTTGAATTTATGCCCACACATGTGCAAATTGTTCAGGTCAGCCTCATCGTCATGTAGGCTCATGAAGCCCAATGGACGTGTCACTTCACCCTCATTGACTTGTATAAATACAAGTGGCCTCTCACCTCATTTGGCATAATCATCACTCATACATTCTCTCTCATTGGTTCGTACAGCTATTAGGCATTCTCTTTCTCACACGTGTGGCACAAGGAGGTCGAATTTCTGGACAAAATTACAGGGCCAAAATTTTCAGTCTTTTATGCAATTTGACCAACGTTGACTTTGAATTTTTGGGCATCCTTTGACTTTGAATTTCAAAGTGATTTTTTGTTTCAACATGTCATTTTTGGGCACATAAACATGTTTACTGCATTAGGCTTTCCATCCACGTAGCATAAAAAACACATACACGTGGGAACACCAACCCCAACACATAAACACACATACATGTGGCGTATTTCCCTAGAAGCAACTTTCAATGCACCAACCTAATAATCACGGTCCTTAAACCCATTACACAGGCATGCCAACCTTAACCATATTCATAACTCATCCCACTGGCCTCACATTTAGATATGCATAGAGGCATGTCAGCCTTAATTAGTTTCAGACTCACCAACCTATTGGACATGTACATGATGATTACAAGACATGGGTCAAATAAGGGGTGTTACAACCCTTCTCTGCGCTCACTTAGCGCTCTCGTGGCAAGTCCTTGGGGCCCTCCATGCACTTCCAGCCACAAACAATAAAATAATGTAACACCCTCTTCCTACATCTCCCTGAGTAACCAGAAAACTTGGGTAAACATGTGACGAGAGGCTACTAATATGAGATTATACCTCCTAGATGACTTTGAGGAAATGGAACCAACAGAAACATGACAAAGAGACCTTACACTGCATCATTAACATCCCCAGGAGGTAACCCAACCTTCCAGGGCCCTGTTCCCTAAGGGGGAACTAATTTTTGTCCCATTTGAGGGTTATTCGCGGGCATTTAAGGGAAAGAGAGCAATTTAAGACCCTTAGCCGCAGGCTTTCCTTGTTAAGGTAGCGGCTAAGGCCCCAAAATGTCAATTATGTGCCTGCAGCTTCGGGATTTGTGCCACATTTTCAGCCCCTGAGCCCAGGTCACTGCCTAAAAATTCCTGTAATGTCAGGGGACGATAAATAACATTAAAACAAATACATGGAAGCAATCTCATTATCAGCAACTCATCTGACCCCACCCAGCCATGATAGGAATTTCGTCAAACATGTCACAAACATTGCATCTACAGGTGTAAACAACATGATTAAACATAGGGGTCTAATACTTATCTGAGAATTGCTAAGAAGCACTTCTCCCTTACATCATAAGCTGCAATACATTCTATTTGACCATGGATACATTGTATATTCATTTACAGGCAAAAGCATAGATAGAGTCATACATCATCACTAATAAAATACAAGCTTATAACCAACATAATAATAACAGAAATACCATGGATATAACATCAATGAAATCCACATAATAACGAGTACATTTGCATACCAAATACCAAAGGAATGAGCTTCCCATTAATGAGTGTAAAAACCAACCGGAGATGGGGCTTCCACGTTCCACCCGACCATAGATTGGTTGAGCCAAATCTACTTTAACCAATCACCCCCATGCCATATTCATGGGACTCGTACTGAAAAACCAACCAGGGCATCCTGAGGCTAAACCACCTCACCCTCATTAATCATAAACCAGGCTTTATTATGATCTACACTCGATCACTAGGCCAACACAAGCATGGGTATCACTGGATTCTCTCAGCCTAAACCATGAGGAGTTTTCCTGTCTCCTAGTCTCTCGGGCTTTACCGCAACCCACAGTCTGAATCAGGGATCACTAGGTCCTAAATCCATACATACTCTCCTAGATTTACCACAATCCCAAACCTGGGATTCCTAGGCCTGAAATGGAGAGTAAACCACCACCTCTCAGGCTTTATCGCAACCCACAATCCAAATTATGGGTCACTAGGCCCTAAACCGAGGAAACAAATGAATCGGTTTTATAATCATTCAGAGATCCACCTCACTCAGCTTCGAATCCATCCGGTAATCTAGCTAAACCAAAAAAAGAGAACACCACAACACCATGGTTATCAGGAAATGGCAAGGTTAGGTTGAATACACTGTCATACCTTGAAAACCCCATGCCAAGACAACAAAGAACCACATGCAATACCATGCATGTCAATTCTAGCAAGGAAATCATACATCCAAATCAAGAACTGCAAAGAATCTTGTTGTGGTTGCTTGATTCCTACTTCTCCTTGCTTGCTTCCTCATTTTTCTTGCTTTCTTGCCTTTCTTACTCAAAATGGCAAAGTGCTCCAAAAACTCCAAGTGTCGAAGAGTGAGAGAGAGAGAATAATGAGAGCTCCAAAATTGAATTGACAAAAGGTACCAACTAATCCTCATAAGATGTTTTATAGAAGATACCTCTATTTTCTTCATTTTCCATTATTTTCCTTCAATTTTCTCCTCACATTCAACCTATGACCTTTCATCTCTCTTTTCTCCTAATTTCCAATATTTTCATAAATAATTGTACCAACAATGCCATTTTTCCTCTCCAAAGCCTTTACCTTTGCCAGTTTCCTTGGCCATAATAAACCAAATTAACACCCCCTAGGATGTTTTGCCCAACATTCATCTTGGAATAAGTGTTTCATCAACCGTGGTTATTATTTTTGACTTTTATTACATGGAATTTTCACCAGGGCTATTACAAATAATACATATATAGATAACTAGGCAAATTGATGGTTATCCGAGGGTGGGTTAATCCAATGGCGAAGGGAAATAGTGTCCCCCCCCCCATGATGGTAGCAAGGGGAGGGTCCACTATCTTGGCTCCAACACAGGGTTCCAACCCCTCCATCAAACGATGGTCATTTAACGAGTTGAATTGATGACCCATAGCAATTTGGGCTCCAATCTTGCATAGTCATTAGGATGGAGCTATACCCCAATGAGATCAAACAACTCCAATACATCTTGATTGATGGTTGTGATAACCATCAACCTCCAACTTGCCCGACCATTAACGGACCTCCTACAATCTGATGGGATCCAACCACATTTCCACCACTTACGACTTCCAATGGTTCCGGCTGTATAACCTTTCAACATACTTCGCCAACGGACTTAATGGAACAATGCTACAACACACTCAACGAGGTAGGCAGGGGTTCCATCCTGGAACCCTACCCCCAATTAACAAAATAAACCCCCTTGTATCATAATTAACAACCTGCGCACAAATTTTAGTCCTTTGAGACTAAATTTGGCCATTTTTCGACAAATTTCTTTCTCCTCTTGCATTGATTATGTCTTTTTGAACCTCTTTAGGCACATGTGCCCTTTTCCGGGGTGGATTTTAATCATTCCCGCCATTGTGATTTTCATCAAACAATTGGTGGAAAACCTGAAATTTTCTCAATTTAGCCCAATTAGGCTTAGTGTTGAAAATTTGACTCTAATATCACCACCTTGTAACTTCCCCAACTCCCTGTTAGGCAACTCTACTAACCCAAAAACCAAAAAATCACCAAATGTGCTAGCATAAGCACATAATTCTTGGTTCTAGTTATTAAACCCCAATTCACTACCAATGCCCTTGTAATTTTGTGCAAACCCTGCTTTAATTATGTCACCTCGGTATTAACCCTAGCTTTGACACCAATAAAATGTGTATAAGTAACAAATATATAATGTAGGTTTTTAGCCATTAACATTCACACATTAATTAGGGTTTACACACAACAATTCAGCATTAGGCACGACAATTATTTTAAATATTCGTAACCAAAAAAACCACCTTGTAACAACCCCAACCCCTATTCGCACAACATTACATAGCGAGAACCCAAGCTTCACTAGCATTCCTTGCGAAAGCACATAGTTTATGGTTTAAAATATTAATTCCCTAGTTCAATTCTTGAACTCTAGCACATTCTAGAGCCCTTGTGACCATACCAATACACGACCAATACTTAGTAACCACTTAGTGCACTATATAGTTGTCAATTTGGTTTTACCAATTCTATCAAGGTGAATGCACCTATACTTGGTTTTAATTATAAACTACAAATTAACATGCATAATGTCATGCAATACCCAACTGTCTGTACCATGCAATAATTATCCATTTATTTACACATTTAATAAACAATTATACTCATATCAGATAAACCATCCACAACAAAAATAACAAGATAATTAAAGACATTAAACACAAAACCATAAAATTAAGGTTCCACCATAAATTCATTATTCAACACAGAAAAAACTCTAATCAACCAATGTAGTTACTTAGGTTACATTGTCCAAGGTGATTCCCAACAATTAACCTTAAGCATTGTGCTCAAGGTTGATTACTACCTTGTTCCATGATATAGGATCAACATTGGGTCTTCTTTCATTAGACTAGATCAACTTTGGAGGGACATATCTATTTTTATAGTGAAACGTGCAAAGGAGTCTTTAATCCAAAACAATATGCTCCAAATGCATTAGAATTTATTGCTTAATTCATTTTTCTATGCTCAACATTGTCTTTTTGTTCGTTGTGGTATTTACAATTTTGAGCCCAAGAGCTAGCACGAGGTTAGGGGATATCAACCTAGCCATATATAAGGGATATTGGCCCACAAAATGACTAGCATAGGTGGAGGACACCTATTGATCAAGTCAATTTTGAATAATGGTTTTGGCTTAGGACCATTATTAACTTAGTGAGAATAAATTAGATGACATGGCATATGTGTGGGTTGACAAAATTCATTATGGGCACTAATAAGTCTTTATTGTTGGCATGATTATTTGTCATCATGGTTGAGTAGAGGTCTATGCTTAAACATAAGTGTGAAGCTCAACACTAGTGTATGAATTATGTACTAAAATAACTTTGGATAGAGAGACAGAGAGAGAGAGTGAGTGAGAGGGAGAAGGATATGTAGAGAGAGAGAGAGAGAGAGAGAGAGAGAAGGGGGGTGGGAGGGAGAGGGAGAAGGAGAGAGTTAGAGAGTGGGAAAGAGTGGAAGCGAGATGGAGAATGAGAAGTGTAGGGTGCTTAGATATATTTGAGGTCATCACACAAGATCACATCTAGCATAGTCTTTATGCCACTCACATAAGTGTACCTTCCACCATTGTCTAGCCACTTATATCCATGTTTCTCTCTCTTCATTTTTGTCTTTTTTAACAGTACTTTTTGAGCTTTTTATTTTGTAGTATGCTCTATTCATTCAATTTGTTTTTTATTAATGTAAAGTTATTATTGAAAGGAATTTCTTGTGATAAACAAATACTTTAGAGGTGGAAATATATCGTAGGCTTTAGAGCTAAATTTGTTCCAACTTAGCTATATCTTGAACCACAAATTATTGTTGACCTCGTGGATATGATAGAAATTTAGTGGCTTATAGGGTAGTCTTGTCACGAAATAAATAAAGATACTAGACATTTTGGTGGAACTTGGTCATAAAAGAGACATTTATCTTTGCATAGTTTTTTAAGAGCAAATACACATAATGAATTATGATTGTAGGGACATCACTTTAGTCCATCCACAACAAAAATACAAGATAATTAAAGACATTAAACACAAAACCATAAAATTAAGGTTCTACCATAAATTCATTATTCAACACAGAAAAAAACTCTAATCAACCAATGTAGTTACTTGGGCTTCATATAGTGGCCAAACATTAGCAAGAAACTGTCCGAGGTATGATGTACTACAGGAAAGCTCTAATGCTACAAAGCTATGTGGAGAAGCAAGTCTTTGGGGACATTGAGGATGGTATGTCTGGAGTTGATTTGACAAATACACATGGATATGAGCTATCTCATGAAGTGCGAGCTCAAGCAGATCTGAAATTTACCTATGTTGTGACATGTCAAATTTATGGGCAACAGAAGCAAAAACGAGCTGTAGAAGCTGCTGATATTGCCCTTCTGGTGGAAAAGACCTGGTCAAAGGGATGCTTGAACACAATCCTAAGAAACATCTTACAGCTGCTGATGTTTTAAGCCATCCATGGATGAGAGAAGATGGTGAGGCACCAGACAAATCACTTGACAGTGCTGTATTAGTTAGGATGAAGCAATTCAGGGCAATGAACAAGCTTAGAAAAGTTGCTCTGAAGGTGATTGCTGAAAGTCTATTAGAAGAGGAAATAAAGGGTTTGAAGGAGACGTTCAAGAGTACTGACACTGATAACAGTGGGACAGTCACATTTGAGGAATTGAATGTCCCAGATTCAAAGCAGCAAGCCGTGTTTCATTTTTGGGAGGTTTTTCTGCAGTTTGAAAGTCGTCTTCCAAGGCAGTTTACCGGCAAATAAGGATGAATTTTAAAAATCCAAAGGAGGTTTTTTCCAAGCACGGACCAAGGAAAAATAACCTCTTTCAGTTTTCCTACAGGTCTCACAAATTGGGAGAATCGAATGCATCTTTGAGCTCTATTTTTAGGACGTGAGAATTTTCTTGTTTAACACATATTTTTCAAATACGGATCCCGGGTAAATAGAGACGAATCTCAAAAAACAGAGAGAGGTTTTTGCTCAGAACAAGCTGGTCTACAAAAAACTCCTCCAATTTTTACACAGCTGTCGTAATTTAGGAGATAGGAACTCGTAATTGCAGCCCTAGTTTTCAGCAGTTTGGTCCATTTTTCATGGCAGACAGTTCCAAACTTAAATGTAACAGCTGATATTTTTGGAAATTTGGCTTGATTCGACCCCTTGAGCCTGGGGAAAAATTATTTCCTATATATTATTGTAATTTTAATGTGTAAGGGTTGGATTTTGGTAAATTGTAGCAATGTTCTGAGCTCCTCGAGCTGCTGTAATCCTTTTCCTGAAATTTCAATAAAATTGGGTTTTGCAAGTTTGGATTCAATCTGCAGAGATTCCTGTGATGTATTGGTTGGTGTTTGTCTTCTCCGTGTATGTATTTCTTTATTTTCCAAGTCTTTCATATCTATTTAGATGTTTAGAATCTAGATTGATAAATGTGTGAGAATTCATTCTCAGAATGCTCTGATTTATGCCTTCTAACATCTGGCTGTAAAGTTTTCTGCATGGTTTCAAGGTATTCTACAGCTGAGACCTTGATGCCCCGCTGCATGTTTCTCTTTCCATTCCACTACAACGACAACCCACTGATTTTGGCACAGTCCATATGTTTATCTTGCCTCTGTTGACGAATTCCAGAGAGGATTTCCCAGATTTCTTTTCATTTCAGACCTCTTGACTCCATGCCCAATGGATATCTTGGCTTGTGTTGCAAGAAACCAGGTTCAATCATTTTACTTTTTAAATCCCTAATCTAGCCCCTGAGTCAAATAGAGGTCAGATCTAGTATTTGATCCAGAGAGAGCCCTCTCTTAGGTTGGAAGTGGCTAGTTACCAACCTAGAAGCGGTTTGAGGTTACCTCATTCGACCACCATTCTCAGCCTTGGGCAGTTGTTGGGATTAACAGATAACAGAATTTTCCCTAGAAAAACGCAATGGAAAAGCTCCAGCACAAAATGGCTTTGCTCAGGATTTATTCTCAGCGACTGAATTACAAGGGTGTTTTGGCTCTTTGGAGGACTGCAGATCAGTGTCATCACTGTCATCACACTCTTTTCAGACTCATGAGTCTTGCCAAATCACCATTGTAAAAAAGTTACTCCTGCAGACTCTTCTGTAACACTCCCCACTCCCCCAGACTCCTCTGAAACTCCTCAAGACTGTTAGATGGATGGGCAGATTAGAGGAGTAGAAATATCATCAACTTTATTGTGGATTTCCCTAAAGGAACCTTGTTCTTGCAACCCATCGATGCATCCTCGCATGTAAAGGATGCAAATATGATATATTCATCTTTGGATGATGTTGTGGAAGAAGTTGAAGTTAAAGATATTTTCCAAGTAATCATAGATTCCAATAGATGATATTCTATTGAAAATAATATGGAGCTCACTAAATGATATACTATTGCAAATAAAATGGAGCTCAAATCAATGTAAGGATTTTCTCCCTCCATTGTTATTCATGGTTGAATTGATAAGGAAACCCCTCTAATCCTAATTGAACATCTTTAAGAGGAGAAAGTGAAGGTACAAGCAAGTATATGTGAGGCTTCCAACATCCCTCTCTTTTCTTTTGTATGCTTATGGTATTATGATAGAGTGGTTATGCTTATGGTATCATGATAGAGTGCCTAGTATTTTTATTGCTGGAAATGATATCTTTTTGTAATATACTAGGGAAATTTTCTATTAGGGCTTTCAGATAACTAGGGTTTCAATTTTTTTTATTAAACAAATAATCCAATCAGTGGTACAATATACTAAAACAATACCATTGATTCACAATAACATTCAACAATATTGCAACAGTCCAAAAATGCCAATACCATCCAGGTTCACAACTTCGGTACAATGAGTTCCACAAGCTCAAATACTGTGCACATAAAATCAAACTATACTGGTCCACACTTCGAAACTATTCTATTACCACTATCTAGAATACACCCAAGCGAACGTCCCATCAACCAGTTCAGTTGATAACAGAAATTCAATTTAATACGCAGCTTCCTAAGTGGCTCAGGTCTGCACTCCAATAAGCTCGGGTCCGCTGCAAAAAGACCATACGTGCCTCCACAAATTCCCTATTGCGTTGTTGCAGGTCCGCATTGGGATCTATCCTTTGTGCTTCCACAAAATCTTTATTATTTTGTTACAGATCCACACCTTCCATCAAGGGTTTTGGATCGTGGATTTTCAGCTTCAGAAAATACTACAAAGACTTCCAATGAAGAACGATATGCCACAGAAACCACGAGTTCGGTTCTCCGACAAGTCTTTCCATCCGATATGCCTTGGTTCCTATGAACTCCTTGTTGCTTTTCCACGATCTTGGGTCTAGGATAGAATCTTAGAATCTCTAACGCTACCAAACCAAGAATCACAATGATACTACTTTGCACAATGGACTATAAACAGTAGTAAATCTACTAGTGCACAAAATATGGACAACATTTTACAATTTCAACCCAACTACGTTATATTAATCAAACTAAATAATGCAATAGTCTAGGGCTCCCGTACTAGGGATAATAGCCCTCATACATCCACTAGTACAAGAATACAACACTAGGGCTTGGTGTCATTCCATCAACAACCAATCTGCCCTCGACAAGATAATCTGACCATCTGACTGATGTAGTCGACTCTCTTAGCTCCTCTCGGTCTGTAATATTCCTTTTTAGGAATATTTTTAAAACACAGGCAACTCTAACCAGAGATGGACTAGGAGGGCATTTATACCAGATATTTCACCTCTGAAAGAGGATGAGATCTGGAGGTTATCTGGCCCTTTCCAGGCTCTGTCTAAGAGTGTGGGGAAAAACACAACAAGTGGTAAAGAAATCTAAATGCAAAGGGAAGAAATAACAAATTGTAGACATACAATAGCGTGTATAATAAGCATGCACAGATACTCAAGAAATAAGAGAACGCTGAGCCATTTTATTAATCTGATAAATACAGAGGAGTACAATAGGTGATCAAGCGATAGCATCTAAACTTGCATGAGGCAAGTTAAGATCTATTCTCAGAATGCTGCATGGAATGATTGTGTTTCAGATCTGCGTTCTAGCTGCTAAAAAACGGCTGTGTCGCTGCCCAGCAATACCTCCCTGCGGATCTGTGCTTCCTCCCAATGATCACGCCGCCTCTATCTGTGATCTCCAATATTATGCTCACCCGTTGATTCAGAAGTCCTCAATAGACCAAGATCCTCCACGGATACCCACTGGAAATTTCCGCACTACGGAATGCGTCCTCCACTCAGGACTGCGCAGTCAATAAACGCGCTGCTTCTCCACAGATGTCGCGCAGTCAATAGACGCGCTGCTCCTCCACCAATACAGCGGATCGATCTTCCTATAAAGACACAGACGGGACTACCTCACCCGAGCAAGCACTCGAAGTCCCCTGGGGTTGAGGGCGAGATCTCCAAACGGAGACACTCAATGCGCTAAACAGTGTTGCAGACAGGCTAAACAGCCAGCGTGCTCCAAGTTGCAATGACCATATTCAAATGCATTAATTCTCCATGATGATCCAAAATGAGGAGGCTATCTCCTTAATATAGCGTTGGCCGCTCTCAAAACCGGAGGCCGCCTCCACCCACGATACCACGGTAATGCCCCTCTTTGCTGCGTGCCCAATTTGGCCCCTTTAATTACCACGTGCGTCTTATTTTAGAGTGAGTCGTGGTCCATTTACTCACGTTTATTCATAAGCTAACTATTTAAAGAAAAATTTACCAAAAATAGAATATTCCAATTAGCCATTGCTAATTGGGAATATTACAATCTCCCCCGGCAGAATGTTGCTTGTCCCCAAGCAACTGTAGTAATGGATGCTGCAAGATTTTCTCATTCTCCCAAGTCGCATCCTCATCCAGCAAATTCTTCCACCTCACCAGGAACTCCCGGATTGTTCTGTTCCGCAGCTGCCTTTCCCTGGTATCAATAATTGCCTCGGGCTATAATACCAAATGCCCTTCATCATTTGTAGGTGGCAGCTCCTTTGTCACTGTCACCTGCTGCCCTAATGCCTTCTTCAAACATGACACATGGAAAATGTTATGAATCTTGCTGCCTTGGGGCAACTCCAACTCATACGCAACCTGTCCAACTCTGCGTATAACCCTGTATGGTCCATAAAAACGAGGCTTGGGCTTCTCAGCTCCCTTCTGTTTCAGTTATGACTGTCGATATGGCTGTAAACGTAGGTAGACCAAGTCTCCTACCTCAAACTGTCTTACCATCCGACCCTTGTCGGCATACCGCTTCTGCTGGTTCTGCGTTGTAGCCATGTTATCCTTGAGAGCGTGGAGAATGTCTTGACTCTCCTGGATCCAATCTTTGGCTCTCGGAGCCTTGCTAGCACCCAACATCATATCAACAAAAGATAAAGAATGGTACCCATACAAAGCATAGAATGGTGTCATACCGATTGACATGTGATATGTGTTATTGTAACAATACTCCCCCAGATGCAGCCACTTCAGCCACGCTCTCTGCTGCCCACTAACATAGTTACGCAAGTAGCCCTCCAGCCACTTGTTAACTATTTATGTCTGCCCATCTGTCTGTGGGTGATAGCTGGTGCTTGGGGTTAGCCCTGTTCCTACCAGCCGAAAGAGCTCCTGCCAAAATCCACCCATAAAGCGACTGTCCCTGTCACTGATGATGGTCTTGGGAAGACCATGCAACCTGAATATCTCTCTGAAGAACAGCTCCGCCACCCGTGCTGCTGTATAGTGTGCGGATATGGCGAAAAAATGTGCGTACTTTGTCAGCCGATCAATGACAACGTATATACAGTCCTTGCCCTGCACCATGGGCAATCCTGTGATGAAATCCATCGAAATGCTCTCCCATTTCCCCTCCGGAATGGGAAGAGGCTAGAACAAGCCTGCGGGATGGTTCATCTCCCCCTTTTTTTTTGGCAAACTTCGCACTCCCTGATATGCCGGAGCACGTCCTCCTTGAGGCCTTTCCATGAGAACCTCTCTCTGATGGCCCGGTAGGTTTTGTTAAACCCCTGATGTCCGGATAATGGTGAGTCATGAGATGCCTGAAGTATCTTCCCCTTGAGCCGGGAGCCCTCCGTCAAGAAGATCCTATCTCTGTAGTAGATGATTTCATCTATCACCCTATATCTGTCATCTGTCACCTGACCATCCAGAACCTCACAGGCAAATCTATCTTTGGATAACTCCACCAAGAGTCGAGCCTTCCAATCTGTATCCAAGCTCATTAGAGACAACGTGGCTGGCCTACGTGAAAGTGCATCGGCTACCACGTTATTCTTCCCTTTAACATATTCAATGTCAAAGTCATAAGCCTGGATCTTGCTGATCCACTTCTGCTGCCTCTCCTGTAGCTGTTTCTGCTCCAAAAAGAACCTGAGGCTATTGTGATTTGTCCTTACCCGGAACCTATTGCCCACTAAGTACTACCGGAATTTGGCCAATGCATGCATAATGGCCAACATCTCCTTGTCGTATATAGGAAACAACCGCTCATGAGGACGGAGCTTTCTGCTCTCGAAGGCTATAGGGTGGCCTCCCTGCATCAAGACTGCGTCGATCCCCTCTCCTGCCGCATCACACCCCAAAACAAAAGGCTGCGTAAAATCTGGCAATGCAAGCACTGGACAGCTGCTCATAACCTCCTTGAGCCTGTCAAAAGCCCGCTGCGCTGTATCTGACCAACTGAATGCCCCCTTCTTTGTCAGATCTGTAAGAGGTACCGCAAGCTGAGAGAAACTCTTGACGAACTTCCTATAATAGGTGCAGATGCTAATAAATCCTTGAAGCTCCGTCACGTTTCTCAGCTCTGGCCAGTCTCTGATGGCCCTGATCTTCTCCTCGTGGACCCTCACTCCGTCCACTCCTATGATGTGTCCCAAAAACAACATCTCCGTCATCCCATACTCGCACTTGGAGAGCTTAGCATAGAACTGTTGCTCCTCCAAAATATGCAGTACTGCCTCTATATGCTGGAAATGCTCCTCCCAAGTCCTGTTATATATCAATATATCATCAAAAAAGACCAACACAAACTTCCTCAGATGACTGCAGAAGATATGGTTCATGCATGACTAGAAAGTAGCTTGGGCGTTGGTTAGCCCGAAAGGCATGACCAAAAACTCAAAGTGGCCGTAATGGCACCTGAAAGCGGTCTTAGGAATGTCCTATTCCTTCACGCGAATCTGGTGGCACCCGGATCTCAAATCGATCTTTGAGAAGAACTAGGTTCCTCTTAGCTCATCCATTAGCTCGTCAACCCACGGTATGGGGTACCTGTTCTTCAGGGTCTTCTTATTTAGGGCCCTATAATCAATGCACATTCTCAATGTGCCGTCCTTCTTCTTTACCAACACCACCGAAGAAGCAAAAGGACTGGTGCTAGGCCGAATATGTCCAAGAGCCAACAACTCCTAGATGGCCTGCTCAATCTCATCCCGATAGGCCTTAGGGTGCCTATAGGGTGTGGTAATAACGGCCTGGATGCCCCGTTCTAGCTCAATAGTGTGCTCAAACCCCCGATCTGGTGGCTGTCCCAGCAACATTTCTCCAAATACTGTCTCATACCTGTCGAGGATGGCCTGTATATCCGGATGAACTGTCTGCCTGGTAGCCTCTGCCACTGATGCCCGCAACTTAACTGCCCACTCTATGTCTCCCTTCCGGAAGTCGGCCTCCATCCAGTGAGCTGAAACAATCTGAGGTGGGTAAGTGTGCATCCCACGTATCTTCTCATGCTTCCCAGTCTTCTTGTCATCCCATTCCATCTCCAAGGCCTCCCAATCTGTGGTGACTTTCCCCAAGGTAATCAGCCACTGTACACCCAATACCACATTGGTGTCTGGTATGTTAACCACGAAAAAGTGGTCGATCACTGTGTAGGTTCCCATTGTTACAGCCAGCTCTGGAACATACCTGGCGCACTGCATCATTTGATCCCCTGGGACCAATACTAAAAATCCATCGAAGCTCTCTGTCGGTATGCCTCTCCTCTCAACCATTTGTGCATCGATGAAGTTGTGGGTTGCCCCACTATCTACTAGGATTGAAACTCGCTGCCCACGTACTGTCCCTCGGACCCGTAGCGTCAGATACTTGGGTGCTCCTCGTAATGCTGCAAGGGTCCCCCCTGTGGGTGCAAAAGCTGCACCTCCTGCCCCTGAAGGTGGGGGTGGCAAATGATCTTGCTCCGTCTGACCGTCTCCTACCTCCCCATCCTCATACTCATCCTCTTCCCCGCTACTCTCGAAGAAGACCTCAATAAAATGTGCTTTGCCAGCAGCACATCTGTGACCTGGTGCCCATGGTTCCTGATAGGTAAAGCACAACCTCTTCTTCTTCAACTCCCTCCGGGCATCATCATCGAGCTATACCCTACCCTGATTCCCCTTTGGAGGCGAAATCCTCACATCCTTCCCTTTTGGCTGGAAAGCCGGTTTCTGGGGGTAAGATGTCTTGGTCCGGGGTAAGGCATCCTGCAAATCCCTAGTCCTGCCAATCGCATCCTGGAGTGTGGTTGGTCTAGTGGATCTGACTAGACCTCGAAGTGGCTCTGTTAACCCTTCCACAAACATATAGATCATCCGTGTTGCGGATAGATCTGGCACCATCACTGAAATCCTCAGGAAATCTGCAATATACTTCTCAGGACTCCCGGTCTGTTTGAGCCTTGTTAGTTCAACAAAGTGCTCCTCCGGTTCCTTTCGATCGAACCTCTCAATCAGTCTCCGAGTGAACTCGGCATAGGTAATCACGGAGGAATGCCCAAGTGTCACCCTTCCATGGAACCACCAATCCTGAGCCTCACCCTCCAAATGCAGCGTGGCCACCTTGATGGCCTCTGTTTCTGCCACTTGGTTGAACTGGAAATATACATCCAGCTTCTCCACCCAAGACTTTGCCGAACTGTTTGATGAACCATCAAACGTAGAAAAATGGAATCGGCTTGCTGTGCGCTGGGTATCTCCATCATGATAATGTCTGTGCCCTTTATGATGGTCGCGGGGTCTGTTGTCCCGCTTGATCTGAACAAAGTCTTTAAATAAAATGGCATCCCTGAACTCTTGCCCAGCTGCCTGGTACTCAGCAAAATACTCACTTATGCGGTATGGTTCTTCTTGTGCTCCTGACCCCGTATCTGCACTCAGAAAAGTGGGCATAGTGGCACGAACGGGGGCATGTGATGCCTGGTGTGGAGCGGCAACCTTCTCCTACAAATGGTGGGATGTGTCCGACCCCTCATCAACATGGAAACCCTTTTGGATTTCATGCTGTCTAGCCTCCACAGCCGTGAATCTCTGGCCCATCACTTCTATCTGCCTTGCCAGATCCTGTACTGATTTGAGGAGTGCCTCCCCAAACTGTTTTGCATCGCTATCATCCGCCATTGGCTCTCTCTGTTCTGCTTCTACCGCAGGCTCCTCCTGTTCTGTGTCCACCACCCGAACATAGTCTCCTTCTTCGTAGGTGTTCTTCAACCTACGCTCAATATCTCTGTACTTCCTACCTCTGTGGCAGATGTAGGGTTTTTCTTCCGATGACATAGACTACTAGCTCCACAGGCTGAGCCAGATCTATGCTCTGATACCACTGTAATATTCCTTTTTAGGGATATTTTTAAAACACAGGCAACTCTAACCAGAGACGAACTAGGAGGGCATTTACCAGATATTTCACCTATGAAAGAGGATGAGATCTGGAGACTATTTGGCCCTTTCCAGGCTATGTCTAAGAGTGTGGGGAAAAACACAAGTGGTATAGAAATCTAAATGCAAAGGGAAGAAATAACAAATTGTAGACATACAATAGCGTGTATAATAAGCATGCACAGATACTCAAGAAATAAGAGAATGCTGAGCCATTTTATTAATCTGATAAATACAGAGGAGTACAATAGGTGATCAAGCGATAGCATCTAAACTTGCACGAGGCAAGTTAAGATCTATTCTCAGAATGTTGCATGGAATGACTGCATTTCAAATATGCGTTTTAGCTGCTGAAAAACGACTGTGTCGCTGCCCAGCAATACCTCCCTGTAGATCTATGCTTCCTCCCAATGATC
This sequence comes from Pinus albicaulis, assembly GCA_034641835.2. NCBI lineage: Eukaryota > Viridiplantae > Streptophyta > Pinopsida > Pinales > Pinaceae > Pinus > Pinus albicaulis. The sequence continues at coordinate 45,964 of JAXQQM020066584.1, forward strand.
ACGCCGCCTCTATCTGTGATCTCCAATATTATGCTCACCCGCTGATTCAGAAGTCCTCAATAGACCAAGATCCTCCACGAATACCCACTGGAAATTTCCCCAATACGGAATGCGTCCTCCACTCAGGACTGCGCAGTCAATAAACGCGCTGCTCCTCCACAGATGCCGCGCAGTCAATAGAAGCGCTGCTCCTCCACCAATATAGCGGATCGATCTTCCTATAAAGACACGGACGGGACTACCTCACCCAAGCAGGCACTCGAAGTCCCCTGGGGCTGAGGGCGAGATCTCTGAACGAAGACACTGAATGCGCTAAACAGCGCTGCAGACAGGCTAAATAGCCAGCGTGCTCCAAGTCGCAATGACCAGATTCAAATGCATTAATTCTCCATGATAATCCAAAATGAAGAGGCTATCACCTTAATATAGCGTTGGCCGCTCTCAAAACCAGAGGCCGCCTCCACCCACGATACCACGGTAATGCCCCTCTTTGCTGCGTGCCCAATTCGGCCCCTTTAATTACCACATGCATCTTATTTTAGAGTGAGTCGTGGTCCATTTACTCACGTTTATTCATAAGCTAACTATTTAAATAAAAATTTACCAAAAATCGAATATTCCAATTAGCCATTACTAATTGAGAATATTACACGGTCATAACCTGTACCTACCTGATCCTACTCAAGGACTTCAGCCCACTATGGTCTTCCTGCGCTGCTCCAATGAAGACCAACATAAGGCACGAAGGGCTACCACCATCACTGTAAGATGTCCATTTCCCACAATGAACATGGGCTAGGAGGAATGTCCATCATCTATTGTAGAAGTGCTTCTCCACACACAAGTCTAGGGCCGCACAAACCGCTCTTGGTTGATCAGACCCGTGAGCTCAACAACTGCCACTCTAGCAACCACCTAGGTCCATGAAGATAGTGCACATCGGGCTCCAACTTGGGCACTATCACGTTATCCTCCACTAGACCATAAATGCCCAATCCAATGTCCACACTTGGTCCACTCTCACGCTGCCCTCCAACAAACCAAGAGTGACCAATCCTACTGTAGCATTTGCTCCTATTTAGGGCTTCCAACACCTATGGGGACCCTTCCACGTGGTTGCTAACAAAAAACTCAATCAGTCCTCTCCTAGGACACCCATCCACTAGCATCCAACCATCAACCAAGATGACATCTACAACTCCCAGTTGCTTCCACCTTGCCTTGGGATCTATGTATGTAGCAATTTGGTTAGGGCATACCCAACAACCCCAAATCCCTACACAAATCATTGTATCTCCTTCTCCAATTTGGTTGCTACCTATGTTGTCCATATAAGGCTCCTTAAGCATTGTACTTGGCCTTGGAAAACTTCACAAGACACCCTCCTATACTCTGCCCAAAACAACAACATAAAAAAGTCCCATAGCACAAGAAGATACCATTGTTTGGGTTGTGACCTCCTTTAGAAGTCTGCAGCTAGGAGAGAAGGTATCTCTATCCCTCTCACAAACCTCATCAATGTGTTGTTGTAGCAGCCTATCCCTGCGGGCGAAAACAATGCCAACACCCACACACAAATACACCAAACAGTCTTCAATACTTACCTCAGTCTTACAATCTGATCTGGCAGGAATCCTGTTGTCATGTTGGTCTTGAGTTAGGCCTCCAATCTTCCACGTTGTCACCTTCAAGCCTCTGACATCTGCGGCCTCTTTATGAAGAAATCCACACCCTAAAAACAGAGCTACTCCTATCCATACACTTACTTCTTCCTTCCCTTGCTCGCTGCCTCATATCCGCACCAAATTGCAAAGGTTTCTTGGATGATGAATGCTCCTTAGATATGTCTAAATGCCTCACACTTTACCTAAATTTATATGCACGAAGTGGATCCAACGCATTTGTCTTTGGGCACCATTTTGACCTCAAGTTGACTTGCCCAACTAGACAAATTTACCCATCATATCTTCAAAAATTAATATCTCTTCAACGACAACTAAGACTTGGGTGATTCCTGATGCGTTGGATTCGTCTCGTCATCTACTATCATCCTCATCTGTCACATGTCATAATTTCATCACAGTTTTGACCCAAACATTGATGGGTGCAAAACCCCAAGCATGGGTTTCAAGCCCAGAAGGCCACTTGTGGAACTCCTTCCTCCAATCCTTTGATCCTCAAGGCTTGGAGTACCTCCCAAGCTACAAAAAGCAACACTCCCTCTTAGCAAGGGAAGTACTTCCAAGACTAAGAAATCTCCATCAATATCACCACCAGCGACACTAGCCCATCTGGTATCAATCACTGCAACATACCCTGTGGAATGAACCCGACAATCTCGGTAATGCCTCTGCCTCACCATATTTGAACCTGAAGATCCAATCCTCCATGAGGCTTCTCCCTTTGAGGTTAGACTCCCTATGAGCCTACACGATCTCCACTGGCTCAGTCCTGCAAGCACTCATCCTCCTGGATCAAACACCACCTCTTGTTGGCTTCTTGTTGTTACAGTCTAAATTCCCTTCTTTATCTTTTGGTGTATCAAAAGGACAATTCTGAGTGCTAACATTTTTGGTGCCATTGCTGAGCTGTGGGGGTTACACCACACTGGGTGGATGGTTTGTATTCTTGCAGATTGTTCATCTGGGAAGTCCACTGAAATCACCAAGGAGATCATCCAGTTTAATCCCGATACATCACTCTTACTGATTATCAACAACCCTGAATAGTGGTTTTGATATTCATGGATCGTATCTACACAGTGGGGTTCTTTAGTTGGCAAGACTATATTTTCTTTTATTCCTGTATTGAGATCTTCATCAGTTTCATAATTATTTTCAGTGATTTCTGCAAATTAGATGGCTCAATAGCCTCCATTGTATTTGGCTGGCAAACAAGTCTACCCCTATGATATGCCGAATGGCTCATGTAAACATCTTCCCAAGTTCAGTGGCACTAATGCCATTTCAACAAAATTTAATGAAGGGTTTGAAAGGGTTTACAAGAAAATGCATGTAGATGCTAGACCTAGTGATAAGTTTCTTTTGCTATGTAGCTGGGGCCTTTTTGTGCTGATTTCAATTTAATGTTGACAGCGAAAAAATTGAACGGTTTGGCAGCCACTATAAGAGCGATGCTAGAATTAAAAGAGATTTGTTTTGTAGCTGGAAAGTCTACTTCGTTTGAGCCAACCAAGAGAGAGATTCAAGGCCCCTAACATGAAAAAAAAGGAGCCACGAGTCTAATTATGCAGGGAAAAATAATGATGCAATTGCTAAATCTTCAGAGCAGATGATGGCAATGAGAGGATCCCTGCAAATCCTTAGCATTCAGTGCATTGGGTTGCAAAGGAATTATCAAAATTCCTATCTCTTGACGGATTTTTTCTGTTGGAAAAGAGATTTGTGCTGCACAAACGTAGAAATCCTTCCCTATCCAGTTGCCTCTAATAATGTTGTTGAGCAATATTGGTGCAGACCATGCAAAGCATCACATTGGTGAGTATAGGTGTCAATATTTTCAGGATAGAAGAAATGTATATTGCAGGCTCTAGTTAGCAAGAATTCCCACCGGAAATGAAGAATACACTTTGGATACAAAAATAAGACAATGTGAGTGTTGAAGTTCTTGCTGATCACACAGATTTTTCCTTAATCAGATCAGCAGAAACCAGTTTTTCCTATTTCAAATCAGCAGATGGCAGCATTGGAAAAGGTATGATCTGGGCTGAAATTGTGATTAATTTACTTCCTAATCATGTTATATTGCCTGATAATAAACTACTCTGACTGCTATTCAAAATATATGAAAATAACAACAATTAGTAGGTCTCTACATCACATAAACAAGTACCAATTCAGCCACTTGGTAACTTTCTTGATTGGAAGCTGATCCGATTCCTCAGGTTATTCCCAATGCATCAACGATGGCTTTTGATTTGGTGCATGAGCCGGGAAAGGTAAATTTCTCATCCCTCTCATGGAGTTGATGAAAATACCTGAGAAAAAAGAAGTCTCCTATAATACCCCAGGGTAATTTTTGCCCTTAGGGTTCTATGTGTTGGGTTTTTCAAAAAAAGATTATACAACAGTGGTGCACATTTATTCATCCGGTTAACAGTAGATAGCACTGAATAACATAAAGATTGTGACAGCACACAAAACACATTGTGCAACTCTGTTCTGGTAAGGCTCTCCTAGGCTACATAGAACTGGCAAATCCAAAGACAATTGCACTTATTGTTGGCTAAGCTGGGTCATTCACCTTGATGTGTATGAAAAGCTTATCGACAGATAAAAAGGAAGAAAACATATGTAAAGTGCAGTTTCAAAACTTCCCAAACCAACCATATCCGACATATTAAGCAGAGATATTTTATTCTAACAACATCCATTTCCCATTAAACATGGTATCAGTGTGATAATTCTGAGCCTTATTTTCATATGCATCCCATTACCTCTATAAATGCACTCACAATGTAAGTCTACAACAGATATTTCTACAGATAAAATATATCCTCAAGCTATTTGGTGGGCAGCCAAGAACTGAACCTACAAAGACTGTTGGTTTAGGCACGTGATGTAGATTGTGTGAACGTGGACTTGGAGTGCAGGAATCCTCCAGCTCTCCTCCTTCTAAATCACCATAACAATTACGGCCAACCTACCTTGTAAGGGATCCATAACTGTAGCTTCTTCTTCAAAAGGAACAGAAACATGCATTGCAGATGACAGGACAACCATCTGACCTCTTTTTTTCATTTCTTCTTCATTACTAAGATTCTGCTACAAGTTTAAAAATCGTCGTCTTCTCAGATAAAATAGCAATACATCTGTCTGCCCATTATCGCCCATCCATTCGGCTTCGTCATCCTCTGTGGAATCCTGAACATACAGCCCCTTGGGTGCCTTGTTGCGCTTCTCTAGAAGTATTTTAAAGTTGCTAACAGAGATGGAGGGCCATCGCCAACCTGGTGCAGATTAATGAAATCACCATGATTCGAGACACCGGAAATCTAATTTCTTGAATTCAACCAAATGTATGGTATGAGACCTGCACCTGCCACGGCATGGCCGCGTCATTCCTTCTCCTTCAGCGGACAAACCCTGTAACCGCGGGAAAATGAACAATTTTTATTTTGGTTTCATGAAATCCCCATATCCGATGAGACCTGGAATGAATAAAACCAACATTCATAAAATCTTCCTATCATTTATTTAATAAATTATATATCTATATTCAAATACATGCATTATTCTCCACTAATATATATATATATATATATATAAAATAATGCTTTTGAATTTGAATTATATATATATATATATATATAATTCAAATTCAAATTCAAATTCAAATGCATTATTTTCATAAAATCAATCTTTAAAACAGACATGGATTTATTAGTTATTAATATGTTTTTATCATGATATATAATCACTTTGATGAACATTAGAAAATAGGTATAAACTATTTCTTCTAATTACAAATATAATTTAGGGGAAATTATACAAAAGGTTTTATTTTCATTTTTAGGGTGGACATCTTTATATATACTTTTCTCTCCAAAAAAGGATTTATTTCAATTAGGACATAGGATTTTTAAAATTACTCAAAAAGTATATTATACCCAACAATGTCATTAATTGTTCTAATATCAAAGTCCGGTACTTTTATAATTGTAAGGTTTTTGGCGTACAAAACCACCTTTATTCCAAAATACAATGTCAAGTTCAGTAATGGGAGCTGAGTACCCCAATATGGCTAACTACACGCTATCCTTTAGACAATACTTGAGTATTCTTTAACTACTCCAATTACCATCATGACTTAGTGACAAATTCATCTTTCCTAAGGTAAAAATTGTAGCACACATCAAATTTGCACCTACTATGGATTGTTACCTATGATAGCTCCCCTTGTCTAGATATTGGATTACGATGATTATGATGATCCTAAGTAGATATGTTTTTTTTTTACAGGCTTTGGATATGTGACTTTATTATGCTAGGACTAGCATACCTAAAAAGACCTCTAATATTCGCTTGGTTTTGCATTGCAATTGCACAAGATGATAATTAGAATAACCATGGGGAAATATTATACATGAGGAGTAGCATACCAATTTGAGGCACTCATAACTCTCATCGTAGCCACATTACTAGATACTCTTCCTAAAACATGTTTGATATCTCCTCTTAGTAGTAGTTATTGACTAAAAGGATCCATCAAACCCTATCTTAATTTCATGTTTGCCTTCTCAATTCTATATGTACAACTATCTTAAGAAGGGTGATGCTAAAAAATGGGACTAAAATTATAGGAAAAACGGGTGGTCAAATCCTTCTCTTACTCTGTCTTCATTGGCTATACCTAGCTAATGAGAGCACAAGAACCCATACTTATCTAGAAGCACATATGATACTTATGTGGGGTTCATTAATCACCCTTTGGTTAGTGTTTGCACACTAGCATAGATCCTAAAGTGATGTCCCTACAATCATAATTCATTATGTGTATTTGCTCTTAAAAAACTATGCAAAGATAAATGTCCCTTTTATGACCAAGTTCCACCAAAATGTTTCCTCGTAGCTATCTAGTATCTTTATTTATTTTGTGACAAGACTACCCTATAAGCCACTAAATTTCTGTCATATCCACGAGGTCAACAATAATTTGTGGTTCAAGATATAGCTAAGTTGGAACAAATTTAGCTCTAAAGCCTACGATATATTTCCACCTCTAAAGTATTTGTTTATCACAAGAAATTCCTTTCAATAATAACTTTACATTAATAAAAAACAAATTGAATGAATAGAGCATACTACAAAATAAAAAGCTCAAAAAGTATTGTTAAAAAAGACAAAAATGAAGAGAGAGAAACATGGATATAAGTGGCTAGACAATGGTGGAAGGTACACTTATGTGAGTGGCATAAAGAATATGCTAGAATATCTTGTGTGATGACCTCAAATATATCTAAGCACCCTACACTTCTCACTCTCCATCTCGCTTCCACTCTTTCCCACTCTCTAACTCTCTCCTTCTCCCTCTCCCTCCCACCCCCCTTCTCTCTCTCTCTCTCTCTCTCTCTCTCTCTCTCTACATATCCTTCTCCCTCTCACTCACTCTCTCTCTCTGTCTCTCTATCCAAAGTTATTTTAGTACATAATTCATACACTAGTGTTGAGCTTCACACTTATGTTTAAGCATAGACCTCTACTCAACCATGATGACAAATAATCATGCCAACAATAAAGACTTATTAGTGCCCATAATGAATTTTGTCAACCCACACATATGCCACGTCATCTAATTTATTCTCACTAAGATAATAATGGTCCTAAGCCAAAACCATTATTCAAAATTTACTTGATCAATAGGTGTCTTCCACCTATGCTAGTCAGTTTGTGGGCCAATATCCCTTATATATGGCTAGGTTGATATCCCCTAACCTCGTGCTAGCTCTTGGGCTCAAAGTTGTAAATACCACGACGAACAAAAAGACAATGTTGAGCATAGAAAAATGAATTAAGCAATAAATTCTAATGCATTTGGAGCATATTGTTTTGGATTAAAGACTCCTCTGCACGTTTCACTATAAAAATAGATATGTCCCTCCAAAGTTGATATAGTCTACTGAAAGAAGACCCAATGTTGATCCTACATCATGGAACAAGGTAGTAATCAACCTTGAGCACAATGCTTAAGGTTAATTTTTAGGAATCACCTTGGACAATGCGCAACTCCAAGAGATCACTGGAATTGTCCTGAAGCTCTGAATCCAGTGTACTTTCATCTCGACCAATACAATCTAGAAAAATTTTCCATTCATCTGGGAAAATCTTTTGAAGATAAAAAAAAATAGAAATTCCGTCTTCGTTTTCCTTCCGTAATTTAGACATGTTGTACATTACTGTCTCACTGTAGTATGGAGTAAAGACACTAAAAGGCATCACCTCTCGCACAGGCTTTGTTGGTTCCATTTTCATGAACAATGAATTTGTAAACAATTCTAACCGACATCTTGCCTCAATGTTTTTTTTGGATATTCACAGCATAGTCATTGATAGTAAGAAGCGAGAGCAACCTCTTGATCCGTTCCTTATGATCTTTAGGCCATTCCATCTGTGAGAAGTGATGTCCTTCAATCCTTGCTTTTATGAGAATTCCCCAAGTGTCGTAAATATCTCTTAGATTGGGAGACAAGATATCATGAGTGACTACATCATAAAGATTTTGCATAGCTTTCGTAGCCCCCTTTGCTAGATGAGGTGTCTCTTCATGTACTAGAAGACCTGTCAATGCTGTTATTCTTGATAGCAAAAGAGCCAGCTTATTTATTTGGAAATTAACAAGAACAGATTCATTTACATCACGAAACAATATTTCAACCCATAGCCTGCCTTCATTTTCAAGCAATGATTTTAGTATTTTCTCCACATTGTAGGAGCATTCGACAACAGCATAGCACATATATTCGTCTCTCATAATTCTGTCCCACAATTCCTTTTATGTGTCTCTGCACTCCACCGACAAGTCTATGGCCAAAAAAATCTTACTGGAGAGAAGAAATAGTGGCCATTGTACTGAATTTAAGCTCCCACATTAGAGGCTCCTTGCACTTTTTCTTCATAATAAGAGTGATCAAACAATGAAACATAACCTTCCTTGCATGATATCTTTACAACATACTGGTGAAATATATCAAACGCACAAGCCAATCTTTTACACATATAAACTTTTACCCCTTTCTTCCCTGAGTGAAACATGAAAATGATAGGCTTACCAAACCAAAAGAGGGCAAAGACCAACGACAAATTTTTCGACACTTGACACCCAGAGCATTGAAATAAATTACATAGCATTGTTGACTGGCATCTAGCCCATTCTTTCAATTGTAGATCACTGGTCTTAATTCATTGCTTGTATATTGTGTAGATTACAAGAACCAGCCCAGAATTGCTTCGTTTTGTAGTCTCTGTTCACAGGAATTAGATACCGGTACAACATTCACATATCTTTTAATTTGCTGGTGCTCTGTTTACACTGTATTAGCTTTGCACTGCACAATCTCTATGCAAATGGTAGTGGGTACCTACAACCCCTTTTATGTTCTGTTTATGATCAAACGACTCATCCTTGAGCACCGATTACACTGCGTATTATCTCAGCGCCAGCACTTACTATTATTATGCTTTTCTTATTATGAATATGTTAAGGTAGATAAGAAATCATTTGAATCTCATTCCTCGGGGATGCCTGGGTAACTAGGACCAAGCACAAGAAAATATGATTATAGAAGTAATTCCTATTATGTCGATGCCATGCCTGGGAGGTGCTTGGATGATTTATATCCACTATGTTCTCATTTATTCATTTATTATGGATACTATTGCACTAGATGAGTTATCATTTGGAGTTGATGCTTCAAGGGTGTTTAGGTAGCTACTATAATTCCCATGAAAGTACGATGATAGCTTTGATTCCTATGATTTGAATCTCATGCCTCATGGGTGTCTACTATCTTCTACCAAGTATGTTCTTATCTATTTTGTATATTCAATTAACTATTTGAATCTTGTGCCTTGAGAGTGCTTGGTTGCCTACTATCACGTATAATAAGGTTAGAATATTTGTGGTAATATGCCTATTGGCACAAGAATGTAGAGAGTGGGTTTTGAGTGGTCAATGTGGTCAATGAATGGTCATTCTCTGGCCTATGGGATCAATGAAATATATTAACTTGGTATTGTCAGTTGGAAAGTCCCCTTGGCTCTCTTCAAGACACTATTTTTTGTAGAGAGTTATTTAAGCTATATCTCGTACGCCTAGCCAAAGTACATGGTTGACTGCTTTCGATGTACAGCCTAAACGAAGCTTCTAGACTTCAGTCTTATAAATTAAGATGAATTATAGCTTTACTATTCATCATACTTGTGCTTCAGCAATTTTGATAGCGTACCTCAGAGTACCTGCAAAATGTCTGGATCAACAAATTCTGCTTAAAGCTAAAGAAAACATCAGCTCCCCCTGAATTATAGCTCCCTCAGAATATTTGAAAAGAGATCTTGCCCAATGAGACATCTGAAACTGGTTATCAGTCCTAATTACATGGACAGTTTTCTTAAAATAATCAATGGGCAAGAGGAGATATTAACTCGTTCAACTATTTCTGTATGAAGAGGAGTTGATATATAGCTTTTCCCAGTTTTCTGAAATACTTCTACTTCCTTTGAACTTTCAGAAGACTATCATCAACTGTAGCTTAGGCTTAATAGCTGCAGCCATCTCCTTTCCTTGGTGGAGCCTGCAAATGAAGGCTTGGACAGAATCATAACGACAGAAAAACATTTCTTAATTGATTCACTTCTTTTCTTTGTATCCTTTCAGAGATCCGGATATAGACATACCCACTTAGATGGAAACAGTCTGAGGTGCACTTTTTTTTTTTGTTATATTCTTTTGTACTTCAGGCACAGTTCTCTGCTAGATGCATCATTCCGTTTTCTTTATGAGATCTAAAGGTTGTATTCTAATCCGTTTGCTGGCTTCTCATCTTGTGATTCACATCCACTCTCTGAAGGTTACTATGCCACATAATATTGACAAAGCCCTGTTGTCATACTGGACACTATTCCTTAGTCAACATAGTCAAAAGGTTAACATGTCACTGCCTTGCCTTACTATGCCCCAACGTCACTGTATTTAAGTCAAGAATACAGTCAAGTCCTTATTTCCATATTACTGTCATCATGCCATCACTATTTGCAAGATTGCTGCCAACCTTTATCTCAGATTCTTGCTCAGTCTTATATGACGTCATTCTCTTCCAATCATATAAAGCTCATCATGAGAAGTTCAAACTCTCAAAGAGTCATTTCAAATGGGCACCGTAAGAAACCAAATTTTCTTAATTCTTACACTCTGCTGCACTTTGTCAATCTGATTTCTGCTGCTCAAAACAACGCTTGATCACTATTTTAGTCAACAGTACTTCTGTCCTCTGCAACCCTTTGCTTGTTTGGCAACTGAATCTTAATGAAAAAAAAAAAAATGTCACTGATACAACCTCAAGGATTGATGTGGTTGTAATAATTTTGTCCTTAAGATGTCACTTCATAGAAAAAGGATTCTCCAATGCCCATTGCTTCAATTTAGGATAGATTGTCAATCTTCGATCTGCTACAATCTTTAAACTGTTGCTAAGTATAGTGACAAATCATTGTTGGAATACCACAGATTTTACCATGGAATGGTCTTCAAATAGTTGATTTGTGTACTGTCTGATTAGGCCTCAGCACAGGTCACCGATGCTTCAGGTCTATATTAAAACATACCTCAAATGCTGCTCCAGTTTTGTCCAGGAATAAACTGCCTCCACAAACTGTCTCAGGTCTGTAATAGAGTTTAGTGTCGGGAATTCTTAATGTCAAATTTCTTCGCAAGGAGATACATCTTGTGAGCATTACACAAGGAAGTTATTGGGGTTGAATCATGCTGGAACAATACCCTTACACACAACTTCATATGTTCAAGAATTCTAATGCACTTTGGAAGGAGTAAAAAAACTTCAATCGTCAAAATACATCAGACCTGTTACAAAAAATTTCGAACTGTTCAATGGAGCTTATTTGAAGGATTTTGATGTCAGAATCCCAAGCCGCAGGTATTGAAGAAATCCTAAGCAGTTCCAAACCTTAGGTAGAAGGTAGTTCAATTATAGAGCCACATGGATTCATCCACAAATGGAGTCATGTTGCCTGTAACTCGAACATTCTCAATTTATGCGCAGAAATGTGCGGGGTCGAGCCATAGCACAGAAAACAGTGAGTGTGTGCCCAGTAATGCTAATCGTAGCCCAGAAATACTCCTTCCTACTCAGAATTTTAGATTCTGATAAAAAATTGTTAAGGATCATTGGAGGATGACAGAGGAGTATAGTTGACTAGACATATAGTTTGGAGCATCCATAAAAATATTCCCGTCACCTGCAAAGGACAATAAATGCCCCGCGAGAACCCACAAGGAAAAATATATAAGAAAACTTGTTCCCCAATCAGGTGAGTAATTCTGCTAGAGGATAGATGCAATATATAAGGTGAACACTGATATAAAGGTATAGATCCCAAAAGATTGTGGAAAAAAACTTCCATCAGGATAAATAATATTAGTTTCCCTGTTGCAGTGCACTTCCACAAGAGTTGAAGAATATGGAGACACTGAATATGAAAACCATTTGACCATTGCAAGAATGTTAATCTTAAACTATTATTGATTGATGTTGATAATAGTGGATATACTAGATATGGTAACAATCTCAAATTTGTTGATATTACCAACTGCAGTAAAATAGCCCAAAACAAATGCTCATTACAGTAGACATATTTGAACATAGAAAATCATTATGAGTTACATAGTTTGTGCACTGGTCTTGAAGTTCAAGATATAAGAAGTGGAAATGGAAACAAATAGTTAAAAGTTGTTGTTTTCTGCAAAGGTTAAGCATAATGAGAGTAGAGCATGGAGAAGAAGAAGTTGAAGATGGTGAACAAAGTTTAGTTTTTCATACAGGGATTTCTACCATAGCCAAGGTTGCTTCAATTTAGAGTTTTTTATTGTTTTTTACGTTACAAACATACACAACTTGGAATTGATGACCATTGAAAAATGTTGCAAAAAATATTAGGGACCTCTGTTTTGTTTTGTTGGATAAAAAATAACAAATCACTCATTTGCCACTTGATAATCGATTTATGTATCTATTACATGGGTGTGGAAAGTTGAACAGATTTGACTTGTACTTAGGGCCTAGGAAATTTACATATACAAGACTTGGTTATATTGGGAAAAAGAATGCAAAGAGAAGGTGTATTCTCTTACGTTTTATGGAGAATATGACTAAGATCTCCTTGAACTTTCAAATGGATTATTAAAACTGGAAAGACTTGAAATGAGAGGTTTCCATTTCACCGAGTTTGCAATGGTGGTTGCAATGTCGAACCTAAACTCATTGAAGTATATCGGGGAGCAAGGATACAAAAAAATTAAAATAGGTGACAAACGTTTATCTACATTATGACCATTTTGGAACGTAGAGTTTACAACACCTCTTAGAAAGACATGGGATGAACTTGATTGAAATGGAAGTAATGTTTGGAAACTGATCAATGCATATTTTGGCTTACTATTCTTTGGCTGGAAGAAGAATAGATAATCCAAGTTTGTAATCTTTCTATTGCCTCATTCTTGCTCAGTATCAACAAATTAAGTTGGTTTATACATTTCATGATTGTGACCTGGATTTATGTACAGTAAGTAGTAGGATATCATTCGTGTACCAGTAAGTGTACCTTCCTAACAATTTGGATACAAAAATATTTCCATTCATCACCCACATCCTCCTACTTCTATGTGCCAAATAAAGATTTGGGCGGATGAAACCCTTCCATTGTGCTTTCCTTCTACCTCTCATGAGGCTTCTAGAAAAATAATATTTGGCATTGGGGCTTGAAAATCGAAATGGAGTAGTGTTGCTAAAATGATTTTTGGTAATGCAACATTCAGTACTGAAAGACAAATATTAAGAAATGCACCATTCAGTATTGAAGGACAGATCTCAAGAAACCCCACTTTAAAGGTTTATTATATTAATGAGAATATGCAGAGGCTTCTTCAAGCTTAAGTTTGATGGAGCCTCAAAATACAGAAGGGAAAGAAGTTGGGATTGGGATTTATTTACAACCATACAAAGTTGGTAATTCTTGGATGTTTGTTCATTTGCGACAACTCTTGAAAAATGTATCCAATTTCTAGTGTTGGTGCTGAAGATTTGTTTAAACAGAGACATGGCAACCATGTTTATGGAATCCCGGAAAGAGACACGAGTAAGGCGATTAAAATGGTGAAGGGAAATTGTATGTGAATATAAGAAGTTTAAGGGCTTCAAAAATTTTAAGAATATAATGATGGTACTGGAAGAAAATATTATGTTGTAGCAAGGTGTTTGATAACAAGTTTCATCTATAGTAGACAAAGAAATCAAAAGAATTTCAAACCTTTAGTTGGACAAATGTCTATGGAGCAGAGAATTTTCAGTCCTCTCAATAGAGATTACAAATTAAAGGACAAGGCTTGAATGAGATCACTTCCATTATGATGATGCCATGTTGAAGACATAGTAACCGAGGTTGAATTTGTATACGGATACAGTATGAGATGAAAAATTTTGGGTACAGCAAAAAAATTGGGACTAAACATCTCCCTGATACAAAAGCAAATATGCTTTTTTTTTTTCTTCTAAATTTTAGAAGTCAAAGAATTGTAACTATCTTATCCCTTCAAAATGGATACGAATTGTGGCTTCCTTCTTCAATACTTAAGTTTTAAACACGATACTACTGGTGGCTGAACTCATTTATATCGTAGTTTTTCTTTTATCATGCTCTGAAAGGTTGACTTCTAAGTTCTCACCAAATAAAATCCAAAGGGAAACACTTTGAGAATAAGCTATAATCACAATCTTCATGAATCACTCCGATCCCTTCTCCATCCTTTGACCTCATTTGCTGCCATCCAACTTCATCCTGACCAAGTGCAATGAGTGCCCCCATGTTTTTCTGTGGACTCTGGCCAAAGCCAGCTCTGGCACAGGGCACGCTGGTAATGATTCAACTTCGGAAACAAAGTGTGGTCGTCAAACGTGGAATTTAAATACTCAGCCAGCAACCGCGAGCTTTGAGATATGAGTTCGAGCACTGAGCAATATGAAAGAAAACTTCGCCATAACCTTTACATATTTCTGACAGGCCTCCTTGTTTCACGAATCCATTGTGGGATATTTAAATATGGGTGCAACTTGTGACAAGCTTTGTGTCATACCTTTGTGTCATGTGAATTTGTCAATGTCTTGGTTAATTCAATGTTTCCAAAAACTTTGGAACTATGAGTTCTTGCATCAACCTAATTCCCAGATCTCCTTGGGGAACATAAGTGTTGTTAGTTTCATACAACAATATGACTTCAGGACCAAGGTCCTTGAAGGATTTAGGTTCCAGATACCTCTATGAGCTTTATCAGTGTTCTACTGTTGGTCCTAAGTTGAGGTCTCCAACATTACTACACATTATTTCATTATCACAATTATGTTTTATATTAAAGTAAAAAATCTATGGCTTTGACATCTGGAGCACTGATTATCCCTTCAAAAAAAAGGGAGGACAAAGTGCAAAATAGAATTATAAGTTCTAACATATTTCCAAAGGCCCTCTTCTATACCCACAAGAGTACTATTTTAAAAATTGATTACATAGAATTATGCAAAAGACATAACGATAATTCTTGTCAGCTTCACTAGAGTTCTTGCACTGGAATAATGGGATGCTACAATTGGATGCCAGGGCTTGGGTTCAGAAGCTAGATACATACTTCCACTTGAACTCCATGCGGGAGACCGATGCTATTCGTTTTGCTACCCTTCATCTGGAGGGGGATGCCTAAGAGTGGTGGTACCATGGGTTAATCATGTTGGGAGATATTCACATCACTTCTTACACAGATTTCACCCGAAGGCTGTTGGAGAGGTTTGAAAGGAAAGACCCAAAGTTACATTTCAGGGAGTTAGCCCATCCGAGGCAAACTGGCAGCGCAAAGGCATACATTACGGAGTTTTAGGGACTAGGAGTGATAGTGACTAGCATTTTAGAGGTTTGGTTGATCATGTTATTTGTGGAGTGGCTAGCAGAGCCATTGCATGATTGGGTGAGGGCCTACAAGCCCACATCTTTGACGGATGCTATCTCCAGGACCCCGGATATGATTGACGTTTTGCCCAAGACTCGAGCCTTTGTCCCCACTAGAACCACTGCACCATAGGGGAATTGAGACAGTATACCACCCTAGAGGGATGGAGGACGTGGTCAGCTGGACGAGGAGACCTAAAGTGACCTTAGGAGGAGGAATTTGTGCTTTGCGTGCCAAGAACCCTAGGCACCTGGGCACAAGTGCACCAAGGGCAAGGCCCACTACATTGAGGTGTATTCAAATAGTGAGTCGGTTGAGGAGTTTGAGGTTTGAGCAGATCTGGATGATGAGGGAGGACCATCATCAAGGGGAGCACCACCACCACTACTACCACTTAGAGGGGTACCGTTTGCCCCATTAGGGGGAGTTCTTGCTTCATTTCGTTCGTGGAGTTTCGAAGTATTTGACACTCAAGATTAGGGGGACGGTACAGGGGCAGTGAGTTTCAATTCGGGTAGACAGTGGGGCCACCCACAACTTTATTGCTTCCCAGATGGTGGAGTGTAGGGGCATCCACACAGAGACATTTGAGGGGTTCTTGTTGGTGCCAAGACACCGAACCATGTAGTGCACAAAGTACGCTCTCGGGTTGACTGTGATGATGGGGAACTACTTGGTTAATGATCACTTTTTGTAGTTGATATCCCAAAGACCAACGTGGTGTTGGGTGTCCAGTGGTTATACTCATTGGGGAGGGTCACCACTGACTGACAGAAGTTAGATATGGAGTTTATGGGGCCAGATGGGAAGCTAGTATTGTTGAGGGGGATAAACTCTTTCCCACCCCAGGCAATTTCAACACACCAGATGGAGGTAGATCTATGCCATGGGGACATATAATGGGTGGTTGAGCTGAGGATTTAGGAGATAGGGGCCCAGCCATAGCCAGTGCACCTAGACATACATGCCCTATTGGAGAGGCATCATGGGGTTTTTGGGGATATCCCTCCAGGAAGGCCATCAAGCTGAGGGTTCGAACACACTATCGAGTTGGAGGAGGGAGTGCACGCAGTTATTATGACCCCGTATAGGCATACCAAAGCCTATCGAGATGAGGTTGAGAGGGCCATTCAGGAGTTGCTAAGATTGGAGCACATCAAGCCCAATTCGAGTCCTTTCGCTTCTTCTGTGGTGTAGGTGAAGAAGAAGGACGGGACACTCCACATGTGCATTGACTACAAGGCCTTCAATAAGAAGACATTGAAGAACATGTACCCTATTCCGCGCATTGATGAGTTGATGGACGAGCTTAGACTAGAAAAATACTTCTCTAAGATAGATCTGCACTCGGGGTACCACCAGATTCGGGTGAGGGAGAAGGACATTCCTAAGATTGCCTTTCGTTGCCACTACGAACATTTTGAGTTCTTGGTGATGCCCTTTGGGCTAATCAACGCTCAAGCTACATTTAGTCTTGTATGAACCACGTATTTCTTGGGCAGTTGCGGCGCTTTGTCCTTGTCTTCTTTGAAAACATACTCATTTATAGCCGGACGTGGGAGGAGCACCTTCAACATTTGGAGGTAGTACTTCACATACTAGAGGAGCAACAACTGTATGCAAATATGTCCAAATGTGAGTTTGGATTGACAGAGATGTTGTACCTTGGGCATGTGATTGGCCTAGAGGATGGAGACCAGGAGAAGATTAGGGCCATTTTGGATTGGCCAACACCCAGGAATGTGACTGAGTTGAGGGGGTTCCTGGGCATTTGTACGTACTACAGGAGATTTGTGAGAGGATTCTCACAACTTGTAGCACCCCTCACGAACTTGTGGAAGAAGGAGGCTTTTGAGTGGATGCAGGTAGCACAGGAGGCATTTGAGCGTCGCAAGAAGGTCATGAGCAGCTGTTATGTTTTGGCTTTGCCTGATTTCACTCGACCGTTTGTATTGGAGTGTGATGCTTCAGGTGAGGGAGGCTGTGTTGATGTAGGGAGGCCACCCCATAACCTTTGAGAGTAGAACGCTGCTACCCCATGATTGACTTCATTTATGACAAGGAGATGTTGGCCGTGTTGCAAGCCTTGGCCAAATTTAGACAGTACTTGGTGGGGAACCGGTTCAAGGTGAAGACTGATCACAATAATCATCGATTCTTCCTGGAGTAGCATACATTGCAGGAGAGGCAACATAAGTGGGTGAGTAAGCTCTAGGCTTACGACTTTGAGATCGAGTATGTAAAGGGAAAGTACAACATAGTGGTAGATGCACTTTCCCAGAGGCCCCAGTACTCTCTCTGATGGACATTGCACATGATTGGAAGGCCCAACTCTTGGTTGAGTATTCCAAGGACAAATATGCCTGTAACATAGTGGTAGATGCGCTTTCCCAAAGGCCCCAGTACTCTCTCTGATGGACATTGCACATGATTGGAAGGCCCAACTCTTGGTTGAGTATTCCAAGGACAAATATGCCTGTGAGATACTAGACGACACACATTGGGATGATAGATTTCGAGTGATGTATGATGTGATCTACTACAAAGACCGAATATACTTAGTGTTGGGATCCCAGGTCAGAGAGAAGGTTATGCAGGTAGCTCACGGCTACTCTCTTGTAGGACATTCGGGTTTTCTCAAGACTTATCGTACCATCCGTGAACGTTTCTCTTGGCGTGGGCTCAAGGGGGACATGCTGAGGCACGAACAAGAGTGCATAACATGTCAGACGAACAAGGTGGAGTTGTCACACCCGACAGGTCTATTATAGTCTCTTCCCATTCCGAAGAGGAAGTGGGAGAGTGTGTCCATGGACTTCATCACAATACTTTCAACGATACAGGGGAGAGATTACATCTACGTGGTGATAGATCACTTGACTAAATTTTCCCATTTCTTTATGATCCCATCGAGATATTCAATCTCACAGGTGGTCAAGTTGTTCTTTCGGGAGGTGTTTCGATTGCATTGGCTCCCAAAGAACATAGTCAGTGACAGGGATAGTAGATTCATGGGGGCCTTCTAGCAGGAGTTGTTCCAACTAGTGGGAACCAAGATTATACCCAACACCAACTATCACCCACAGATGGATGGGCAGACTGAGATAGTGAAAAAATGGCTGGAGGGTTACCTTCACAATTATGGCACGGGACAATAGAGGGCATGTGTGAAGTGGATACACCTGGGAGAGTTCTGCTACAACACTACTTACCACATGTCGATTGGTATGTCTCCCTTTTGAGCACTTTATGGTTATGATGCACTTTCTTTTTCGGACATGATATTTGGAGATAGTAGGGCCCCGGGGGAAAAGGATTGGGTCCAAGATAGCTAGGAGATTCTCAAGGTTCTTAAGGATAAATTGCAGGTAGCACAAAATCAACAAAAGATGTACGCCGATAAGCATAGGGTGGGGAGACAATTTGATGTAGGCAACATGGTCTACCTACATTTGCATCCTTACCGACAATATTCACTCAAGCATAAAGGGGTGTATAAGCTCAAGCAATGCTTCTATGGGTCGTACAAGGTGACCAGGAGAGTTGGAGAGGTAACTTACGAGTTGGAGTTACCCCCGGAGAGAAGAATTCACAACATATTTCATGTCTCTTTCTTGAAAAAGGCGTCGGGGAAGCAAGTTATGACATTCAATGAGTTGCCTCTATTGGATGATAAGGGACACTTGATATTGACACCTGAGACCATATTGGAGACCAGAGAGAGGAAGATAAGAAACAAGGTCATCCGAGAGCACTTGGTCAAGTGGAAAGACTTGCCAGTTGAGGATGCCACGTGGGAAAATGAGCAGAGTTTGCAGCACCCAATTTTATAGTTTCTTGGGGATAAGCAGCATTTGGGAGGGGAGAATAGTAATTTCCCTTCCTAAATAATTTTATCAATAATACAAAAAAATTTCCATTTTGCTAATTTTGGGGGTCTAAGATAATTTTGGAGAGGAAACATAGGACAAGGGGGTCAAAATGTTTGCCTTAGTGGAATGTGGTGGCCTACTCCCCAGCTAATATGCACTCCTTAAGGAGAGAGAAATCGTATGGCCAAGGGGAGAGGTTTGAATTTCCTAGTGAGGGGCCCACAAGGGAGGAAATGAACAGAAATTATAAATAGAAGAGAGGAAGCAACATTTGAGGCCTTTTGACAATTGAAGTGTTTCTCTAGTTGTTTAGTAGAGTTATATAGTGTTGCTCAACACAAGAGTTTCCCAAGGAGGAAGCTCAACCTTTCTTCGGTGGACTCTGAGTACCAACCTAGGAAGGATTCTTCATCACTTTCAGGAGTTGGAGAGAGGGCCACGCACGTGGTATAGTTTTTGGGCCAACTGAAACGCAGTTCAGGAGGCCATGCAGAGAGTTGAGGAGGAAGAGCTGGATTTCAGAGCTGTAGTCAAAGTAATTTTTGGTCAATTATAGGAAAAAGGAGGAATATTTGGAAGGGTGGAATTCAACATACAACATCAAACTTATTTTCTAGAGGAGAAACTACGTCATCCTACACAGAAACTGTGCAATCATTATGGAAGCACAATTGCGGGGTGGCTTGTGAAAGGATTTTGAGAGCTGGGTTTCTTGGGGTTGGTTTGGGGTACAATTGAGAAGAATTTTCCAGCCATTTTGGAATAGTCATTCCAACATCAGTCACAGTTCTAGCTTTTCTGTACTTAGAGGAGGGTCAAGGAATTTGGGGGCATTTTTGGAGCATCAAAACTAGGACAAACCCTTTCTGGTTTTTTCTGGGTTTTCGACAAGGATTCCATGACTAATTTATCAGAATTTTCTAAGCAGTTAGGAGGGGTCAAATCAGGGTATCAACACAATCAATGTGCAAAAATCACAAGGCCAATGCAAATTTTTAGTGGGAAAATTCTAGTAGCAGTTTGGCATTGATAAAACATCCACCTAAGGCTTGTAGATTGCCTTGTGAAAGCCAGGGTGCACATTTTTATTTTATTTTATTTATTTATTTATTTAATTTTTTTATTATATATTGTACTCCAGCAAGATCTTATAATAAAATTTTCCCATTTTGGTGTGTTTGGAGCATTTATGTTTTATGGGTGTTTGCTGAAAAAAATTTGCATTTGGCTTATTGCATGTTTTTGTTATCACTGTTCATTTTTTCATTAGGAATATTACACCTTGAGAGGCTTGATCAACAAATCAAGTCAGATTTGAAACAAAAGTAATCCTTGCAGATCGAAGGACATTTTTAAAGCACACATGAAGAGCCTAGGATACACCTTCATCTAATGATAAAATGATAACATACTGTGAGCATATTTTGAGTTGACAATAGAGTGCATTCATGATGACATTAATTGAGCATTATTCAAGCCTTTGTTGAAACAACAATCACTCTTGGAGCATAGTTGAAGACCAACACTTGAAAAGTTGTTTTGTTGAAGCAATCACCCTTGGAGTATAGTTGAAGACTAACACTTAAACACTTGTTTTGTTGGAGTTTTCATCCTTGGAGCATTGTTGAAGATCAACATTCGAAGACATGTTTTGTGGGTGCAACCATAAAAATTTTGCTGAAGAAAACATGAAGTTTTTGTAGAGGTAGATTTGAGAGAAATTTCCAGACCTATGTTGGATACATTTAGAAGTATTTGAAGTTTTTGATGGAGGCTTGAAGCAGTATTGAAGTCACCTTAAGGGATTGAAGCAAACTGAGAGGGTTGGATCTCTAGAGGATTGGAGTCGTCATACAAGGTTGGAGCTTGGATTTGTAGTTGAATATTAGATTCCTCATTCAGGGTTGAAGCCTTGAAGGTGTTAAAGACTTTGTTGTACAAGTTAGAGCTTGGGTTTTTATAGTACTCAAATTCATTAATAAAATTATTTCTTGTTGCACATCTTTTTTTTTGGTTTAACTGGTGATTTTAATTGGCATAATATAAAAATTGTAAAGAAATATTGATTCAACCCCCCTCTCAATATTTCCAACACTAGCACACCTTACATTTTTACACCTTGCAATATTTTTATTGACATGCTAGAATGATTTTTCATAATGCAATGTTATTGTTGGTAATATGGTTGTTTATGATAGAAGGAAATATAACATGTGTTAGAGTTCCTTCACCTTCAAATGTTCTTACTAGAAATGTGCTTTTGTTTGTGTTAAAATTAAATATAGCATGCACTAGATTTCTTTTGGCATGCAATGTTGTTGTTGATAGTATGCTTGTATTTGTGCTACATGTAAAGCTAACACTTGTTAAATTTCTTTCAGGTTGCAATGTTGTTATTGGAAATATGCTTGTGTTTTGGATAGAAACTATGCTATATTTCTTTTGCTCTTCAATATTGTTGTTGTCTATTTGGTTGTTTATGATAGAAGGAAATCTAGCACATGTTATATTTCTTCACCTTAGCAATGTTATTGGAAATGTGCCTGTGTTTGGGCCAGAAGTTCTGCTAGATTTCTTTTGCTGTATAATATTGTTGTTGTCAATTTGGTTGTTTATTATAGAAGGAAATCTAGCACGTGTTAGATTTCCTTCACCTTGGCAATGTGCTTGTGTTTGTGTTAGAAGGAAATATAGCTTGCACTAGGTTTCTTTTGGCATGAAATGTTGTTGTTGGTAGTATGCTTGTATTTTTGCTACATGTAAAGCTAACATGAATAATTTTATTTTACCTTGCAATGTTGTTATTGGAAATGTGCTTGTGTTGTGATAGAAGTTGTTCTAGATATCTTTTTCCATGCAATGTTGTTGTTGGCAATATGGTTTTGTTTATGTTGGAAGAAAATCTAACACGCTAGATTTCTTTCACCCTACAATGTTGTTGTGTGCTTGTGTTTGTGCTATGCTTAAATCTAGCATGTGTTAGATTTTCTTCACCTTGCAATGTTTTTATTGGCAACATGCTTTAATTTTGGCTTGAAATAAATCTAGCATGCACTATATTTATTTTTCACTGCAATGTGGTGGTTGACAATATGCTTTTGTTTGCGATAGAAGTAAATCTTCCATGTGGGAGATTTCTTTTATATAGAAATGTTGTAATGTGTTTTTGTTTGTGCTAGAATGAAATCGAGCATACATTAGATTTCTTTCACCCTTCAATGAGTTTATTGACAATGTGTTTGTATATGCGTTAGAAGGAAATCTAGTGTGCATTAGATTTCTTTCGCATTGCAATGTTGTTGTTGGCAATTCAATTGTTTGTTCTAGAAGGAAATCTAGTATGTGCCATATTTCCTTCACCACAATGATGTTATTGGAAATGTGCTTGTGATTGTGCTAAAAGGAAATCTAGCATGTGCTCGATTTATTTTTCCCTAGAGTGTTGTTGGTAATATGTTTTTGTTCATGTTATAACAAAATCTAGCATGCGCTAGATTCTTAACCCCTACAATGTTCTGTGTTTGTGTTTGTGCTAGAAGGAAATATACCACACACAGGATTTATTTTATCTTGCACAAGGTATTTTTGACAATATGCTTGTTTGTGCTAGAAGAAAATATAATATGTGGTATGTTTCTTTCACCCTACAATATTGTAATGTTCTTTTGTTTGTGAGAAAAGGAAATCTAGCATGTGTTAGATTTCATTCACCTTGCAATGTTGTTATTGGTGACATGTTTGTGTTTGAGATATAAGTACAAATATCATGTTAGATCTAATTCACCTTGCAATATTGTGATTGGAAATATGCTTATGTTTGTGATAGAAGAAAATCTAGCATGACATAGATTTCTTTTACCCTACAATATTGATGTTGCCAATATGTTTGTGTATGGTGGGAGGAATTCTAGCATGCACTAAATTTATTTTGCAATGTAATATTGGTGTTAGCAAGGTGCTTGTGTTTGTACTAGAATAAAATCTCTTAAGCAATAGATTTGTTTTGAAATGCAATATTGTTGTTGGCAACGTGCTTGTATTTGTGCTAGAATGAAATATAACATGCTTTGGATTTCTTTTGCAATGAAATATTGTTGGAAATGTACTTGTGTTTGTGCTAGAAGGAATTTTATCATGCATTGGATTTTGTTTGGCCTACAATGTTATTGTTGGAAATGTGCTAGAAGTAAATCAAGCATAGGTTATATATCTTCCACCCTGAAATGTTGTTTCTGGCAATGTGATTGTGTTTGTGCTAGAGGAAACTCTAGAATGTGTAATATTTATTTTACTTTGCAATGTTTTTGTGAGTAACATGCTTCTATTTACGCTAGAAGGAGATTTAGCATGTGGTGGATTTCGTTTTCCTTAGAATATTGTTGTTGGAAATATGCTTGTTTTTGTGCTAGAAGGAAATCTAGCATGTGCTAGATTTATTTGACCATGTAACGTTGCTTCTAGAAATGTGCTTATGTTTGTAGTAGAATGAATGATATTGATTGTTAGCTTTCATTTGAGGTTCAATGTTGTTGTTCGAAATGGTATTCTGCTTGTGAGAGAAGGAAAGTTATCACACATTATATTTCCTTCATAATGTAATGTTGTTATTAGAAATATGTTTGTTGTTATGCTAGAAGGAAGGTTATAATGTGTTAAATTTCCTTAATCTTGTAATGTTATTATTGAAAATGTGTTTGTGTTTGTGTTTTTTTTTTGTGATAGAAGTAAATCTTGCATCTGTTAGATTTTTTTTCACAATGCAACATTATTGTTGGAAATGTGCTTGTATTTGTGTTAGAAGGAATCATAGAGTGCACTAGATTTATTTGTTTTTTTTCCAAAGGGAAAACTATCAAGATTTCACCCTCACCAAGGTTAGTGCTTTGATATTGTTCTTGGCAATGCATTTGTGATTATGCAAGAAGGATACCTAGTGATTACTAGTTTTCTTCTAGACACCATTACACATATGCAACCAATGCTCTAGGGGTGACATTGTCTCAATAATCACAATGGTTAGGTTTATAGCTTTTGATGTGCCCTTTTATTGAATTTGGAACAATTATGGAGATCAATGATAGTGCAAAAGAATTGTATATAGATATATGTTGTTGTTGGCACTACATTTGTGCTTGAGTTGGAAGGAAATATAATGGTATAACATTTCTTTTGGCACAAACACAATAATCCAATCATAATTATTTGATCCATGGAGAATAATGTGATCTTTGTATAATTTTGAAGTTTACGAATAAATGTATTATTTAGGTATACTACATTTTGTTTCCAATGCAAATGTATGAAACTTTAAAGTATCAAACACAAGTTTTTAACATTCATTGTTTTTCTCTCTACTTTGTTGTATAGTTATGAACTTCCAAAAACAATTTCACTAATGTTTGGATGCATAATATAAGACTCTTCCTCATCAACATAAAAATCTAGGAAAACTCAAATCTACACTTTTCGAGGACCTAAAGTTAACATCCTTTGTATCCATCCTAAATAGTATGTCCTTATATATGTATAGGTAGGGAGTGCTAACATTGGAACTAAATATTTTTAAAATTCAATTTCTTTTCTTTTAGAATAAAAATGAGAATTATCTAGTATTTACAGTACCAAAACTTTATTTGGAAGAAAACCTCTAGTTTTTCTTTTGATTATCAAGTTCAAACATCAAACATCCTCACTAAGTGAAAATATAATTTCTCCTTTTCATGGGGCTTTTAGACTTCTTATGTAGCATCAATCTCAGAATTTCTTAGATTTTCCAAAGGACCATGTTTTGGTTCTTCAACTTCTACAAATTTCTTATGATCATTATTCAAGCACATGCAATAAGACTACAAGTGTCATTTCTTAAGCTAAATAGGAACTTGGTGGTTTGATATGAGATGATATTTTTCTTTCAAAACTTTTATTCGGAAGAAAGCCTCTAGTTTGGATTTTTATTATCAAGTACAAACATGAAACATCCTCATTAAGTGAAAAAATAATTTCTCCTTTTTAGGGGGCTTTTAGACATCTTATGTAGCATCAATCTTAGAATTTCTTAGATTTTCCAATGGACCATGTTTTGGTTCTTCAACTTCTACAAATTTATTATGATCATTATTCATACACATGAATTAAGATTACAAGTGTCATTTCAGAAGTTAAATAGGAACTTGGTGGTTTGATATGAGCTGATATTTGTCATTCTATGATACTATCTACATCTCTAATTGCATGGTCAAGTCATATATGTTTTTTTTGTGTAATTTGCATGTAAAGTACTTTTTGGTAGTATGCACTAGATGGTGGGTAACAATGTTTCATTACATACAATATGGCTCCC
This sequence comes from Pinus albicaulis, assembly GCA_034641835.2. Classification (NCBI taxonomy): domain Eukaryota; kingdom Viridiplantae; phylum Streptophyta; class Pinopsida; order Pinales; family Pinaceae; genus Pinus; species Pinus albicaulis. Next base: position 71,917 of record JAXQQM020066584.1, read on the forward strand.
ATACTATTTAAATTATTGCATCTATATTAATTTTTTGAAATTTGTGTGTTTTGCGAAAATATAAAATCACACTTTACATGGTTCAACCTTTTAATTACAATTTATGATTTAATTGTTGTTACCGAATTGATATGAGATAGAATGGAAAATAAAATTTTGGAAAAAGGGGACTATGTTGATATCCTTATTAATGATCAAGTCTTTGGTCTAGGAAATGCCGAATCTACAGAGTCTAGAACTTATTATGTCAGAGAAAGGGTTAATGCATGTTATGTTGCAATTTTGATAATTGATGTCACTCAACCACATTTGATTGAGGAGGATGTTGATGAAGGGGACATACATCCATGGAAAATCATGGGTTTGAGGCACACCATAGGGATATCAAAATATTGAAGCATGTGTTCAAATATTATTGATAGTATAATACTTTTTTTTGAGTAAATACTAACCTTATTACATTCGTTTATACGTGCAAATGTTTCTTCTACATTTTCTATTGGAGACAAGGTAGATCTTCTGCAACATGGAGTGACGGTGGGTGAGGGCTCCATATTCAATATAGAGCTTGGGCATAAATTGCATGGAAAGATGGTAAAGAAAAGATTCATAGTGGTTAAAATTGAGAAGGTTTTAAAACATGATGTTGTTCTACCACATCCAACAAGATTTGAGCATACACTAGGGGGTGCATTGGAATCTTATGAGATTTCGTCAGAATCAGATTTGGAACCTCGCTGTCATGATCATGCCATAAATATTCCCCAAGATAGGGTTAGATTAATATTATTGATAGTATAATACTTTTTTTTTTAAAGTAAATACTAACCTTATTTACATTCGTTTATAAGTGCAAGTGTTTCTTCTACATTTTCTGTTGGAGAAAAGGTAGATCTTCTTCAACATGGAGTGAAGGTGGGTGAGGGATCCATATTCAATACAGATCTTGGGCATAAAGTGCATGGAAAGATGGTAAAGAAAATATGCATAGTGGTTAAAATTGAGAAGGTTTTAAAACATGACGTTGCTCTACCACATCCAACAAGATTTGAGCATACACTAGGGGGTGCATTGGAATCCTATGAGATTTGGACAGAATCAGATTTGAAACCTCACTGTCAGGATAATGCCATAAATATTTCTCAAGATAGGGTTAGATTCATATGTACAAAGGTTTCTCTTACACATGAGGGAACAACCATGCACATTGCCAAAGGAATGCCAGTTAATGTCCACGAGGATGACATTGTTGAAGGTGAAACACTAGGTGAAATGGAATTTAGTGGTTTTTTTGGAAGAAATAGAGGGAAATTGTGAAATATGCAGAATTGGGATAAGTCTATACATTATTTGGTTATATGGCCAATAAATAAGTTGGTGGACAAAAAAGGTGTGATATTAAGGGTTAAGGAAAAGTTCAAGGAGCCACCCAAGGAAATGGTGATATGGGATGTTATAGAGGACACAAATCCCTTAAACAAATGGGATGGGTATCTTTGTAATGAAAAATATATAAACTCAATTTATATGCATGTAAAAAGGCTATATAAAAGGAATAAACGAGTTATGGCTACAAATTGCAAAATGTCAAAGAAAAATAGATGAAGTGAAAGAAATTTGACTTTTGGCAGCAGATGTATGTTGTAGAAAAGATTGTCTTCAACATGTGGATAGGAAGGCCATTGCAGGTGCTAGAAGGGGTATGAGACAAATAAATAAAAATGGTCTTAGGGAAATTGTCTTGAATTCATTCATGTCAAACACAGTCATGTCAAGGAGCCATGGCCATGGCCTACCACCTATTGCTAGAAATGTAAAGGACATGAGATTTAATGGGAATATTATTTGTAAGAATGCATGGTATAAGATACATAAGATTCCTCAAAGCACATTATATAACTGCCATCATTATTTCCAACACGGACATATCAAAGCTATTCATGGTAGCATCAACACATGCAAAGCACATGCACACACCATGGCAGCCATAGAAATATTGCAAAAAATTGTAATGGATAATTCAGATTTTTCACCAAACCAAACACATCAAGTTGAAGAAGATGGAACATCTGCTCCTTCAATATTTCTTCCTTCGAATTACACACAAAATTATTTGTTAAAAGAGATCAATGAGGCTCTTCAAAAGCTCAATTACCCATCAATATCATAGTAAAAAATGAGCAAGATATGGAATACTAAGTTTCGAGATGTGGCATTTTCAAAGAACACCAACTTCAGTAAATGAAGTGAATGTATTGTGTTGAAAGCACTGATGAAGTCAACAACTACAGAAGAGTTGGAAGAAAATGCACAAGCTAGGCTGAACAAACATAAAAATATTGTTATGTGTGGAAGATATTGCTACTATGCCCATAGAATTATGTTAGAGAGGTTTCCAAAGGAGTATTTGAGCATTATCCATGATAAAATGGATAAAACAAAGACTTCAATACCAAGGCTACATGTCAAATCAAAATCTATTGTAGGAACAAATTTAGGTTTTTCATTGATAGGTATGCTAACACATGGGCATAAGACAGGAGGTTTTGGTCATTTCTCCCTACCATTTGTACATATGGGATCACAATTTACTATTACATCCCTTGCAAAGTGCTTAAGGGACCTTGAAGTCCAACAAATTGATATGTATGGTGATCTACTTTAAGAGAGTGGAAGTTCAAGAAACCCACTTACAAATGCATTACTTGACACCTCTATTTACTCATAATGTCAAGTGTACAAGGATGATTTTATATCTCATGGAAGATCAAAGAGTCAAAATGTTAATTTTAAAGTTATTCCTCCACATTTGTTGTTACAGTTGGACAATGCAGCAAGTGATAATAATAATCACTATCTTTTCATTTTTTTTATCACTTTTAACTGCACTTGGTGTCTTCATCACTATTGAGGTTGGATTCTTACCTGTGGGGCACACCAATGAAGACATAGATGGAACCTACGGAAGAATGTATTCCAACCTAAAAAGTAAAGATATATATTCTTTACATGAAATGATGGATACATATCGCATAATTGAAGAAAACTGAGTGTTTCCACCTACAATTATTGACAAGGTCTATGACTTCAAAATTTTCCTGAATGGATACATCAAGGAGGGAAAAAATGCACTAGTTGGACATATTAATGTTCAATACTTTCCAATTTATTGTACACTTTTACATTCCAGTACTAAGGTACAAAGAATCCATTAGAGATATCGAGTGGTCAGAACTAGTTGAGTTATGTAATATAGATGATGAATTTCAGCCTATCATTCCCATAGGGAACCCATATTTCTTAGCTTCTAAAAAGAATGATGCATATTTCATATAACTAAAGGAAGGGATAACATCATACATAAAAATGTGAAAAGTCACTATCAGGAATGAGGATTCACCAATTGTTACAGAGGAATGGAAAAATAAAGTAGTGTATTGGGAAATATCTCTTGATACATTAGATGGAATCTATAATTATCATATAATAATAGATGGAAGTGATTAATCTTTTGAGGATTTCTGGCCCAAGACAATACACATTGTTGATGTTTATCGTAATGCACTCCATGTGATCTCAAGTATTATGGATGAATATTTTGATAATGCAATAGATGAACCAATATATGTTGGACCCAAATGCAACAAGCCAAAGACAACATTCAATCCAAAGATTGATGTTGAGAAAGGAAAGATGTTGCTAGTTAGATCAGAAAATGAGGATGCAGGAGAGATGATTTGGATGGAAAAATCCATCTCAAATACCTTTAGGGATAATGAAAGTGAGAACCTTCATGTAAAGGTTGATCGGTGGAAGCCTATTTCAGGGAAATACAATGGAAATTTTTCAGAGCAATATTGGATACCAAATCCTGGTGACACATAACTTGGCTCTATTCTAATTAATACCATAGCGTGGGCATGGATGCCAATGAAAGAACATTGAAAGAAGACCAAGATAAATAAATATGGTGTAGAAGTTGTTCTTGACTTACTTGAGCAAATATCTTAAGATTAGGTTTTTATATGATTCATGAATGTAATATTTTTTTTGAAGGATCTATTAATATACATTCAAACACTTTACAATATTTGTTGTATATCAAATATTCTCTTCATATTATTTTTGGAGGAGTTTTATATTATTTAGTATTTCAATGTAATCATTGGGTGATACAAATGACATGATAGTGCCATAAAATATTTAAGTTTTCAAAGCTTTGTTTGACCAACATGACTTCTCACCATATCAAATATGCATAATCAAATTCAATAATGCACTTAAAAAAACATCTTCTAAACTTGGTCTATTAAACCAATAGTGGAGTAGCTAGTTAGTATTCTATTTAATATAAACCATTTAAACACTTGATGAAAAAATGTTAGACACTTGTAATAAAGTTTGAAGTGAGTTTTCCTTAATATTCGTTATTATAATTGATATAAATCAAATTTGTTGTTTTGTTGCACTCTAATTTGTAAAAAAAATATTTTGATCATCGAACAACACAACTAGACTTATAAAATATAAAATATTTCCTCTAATAGATTTTGAAGTGGTGCAAACATTGTACTAGTATAATAAATTTGTACTCAACATAGGAAAAGTAGTTAGTGTCAATTTAAAATGGTTAATAATAGTAAGAAACACAATATTAATATATTGTTAAATAACTTTATAGTTAAGAATCTTTTTACAAAATCTATTATTCACGAGTCAAATTTAATACATAAATATAAATATTAGTGATAATAGAAATAATGTAATTAATCTAAGTTTTAGATGAATGTCAATATGTTCTTTTCATTATAATATCCTTAAACACTCCACGAATAAAATCGAAACATTTGTAATAAATAGTTTAGTCAATTTTCTCTCTTTCCTCTTGTATTTGAAAATAATCAAATTGTATTACTTTGTTACTATTCTAATTCATGATTGATTTTGATAATTAAAATGATTAGTAATTGAGTTGAGAGAGATGGGGCTTATTCTACAACCTAGTATGAGGGGATGTGTAAGTTCGACTATACTTTTTTTTTTGAAGGATCTATATATATACATTCAGACACACTTTTCAATATTTTTTGTATATCAAATATTCTCTTCATATTATTTTTGGAGTTTTACGTTATTTAGTATTTCAATGTAATCATGTGGTGATACAAATGACATGACAGTGCCATAAAATATTTAAGTTTTCAAAGCTTTGTTTGACCAACATGACTTCTCACCATATCAAATATGTATAATCAAATTCAATAATTCACTTAAAAACAACATCTTCTAAACTTGGTGTATTAAAACAATAGTGGAGTAGCTAATTTGTATTCTATTTAATATAAACCATTTAAACACTTAATGAAAAAATGATAGATACTTGTAATAATGTTTGAAGTGAGTTTTCCTTAATATTCCTTATTATAATTGATATAAATCAAATTTGTTGTTTTGTTGCACTCTAATTTATAAAAAATGATTTTGATCATTGAACAACACAACTAGACTTATAAAATATTTCCTCTTATAGATTTTGAAGTGGTGACAACATTGTACTAGTATAGTAAATTAGTACTCAATATAGGAAAAGTAGTTAGTGTCAATTTAAAATGGTTAATAATAGTAAGAAACACAATATTAATTTATTGTTAAATAACTTTATAGGTAAGAATCTTTTTACAAAATCTATTATTCACGAGTCAAATTTAATACATAAATATAAATATTAATGAACATAAATAATGTAAGGAATCAATATGTTCTTTTCAATAGAATATCCTTAAACACTCCAAGAATAAAAACTAAACATTTGTAATAAATATTTTAGTCAAATTTCTCTCTTTCCTCTTGTATTTGAAAATAATCATATAGCATTACCTTGTTACTATTCCAATTCATGATTGATTTTGACAATTAAAATGATTAGTAATTGAGTCGAGAGTGGAGAGGCTCATTCTACAACCTAGTATGAGGGGATATGTAAGTTCCACTATAATTAAAGAAAAAATTAATATGTTGTAAAGTAATTAGAAGTAAAAAAAAATGTGTGAAATTTGATCCCTCTAGGCTCAAGCTAAATCCGTATTTAAGATGGATATATGCTCGTATATATTGGATGCATTACTATGATTTAAATAAATTTATACTTAATATATATCTTGCATATTAATCAATTATTCACTAAGTCTCAATTAAATTATTTTTTAGCACAAAAGTACAAATAATAAACAATAAATAAATTATACTACTACTCTCATTCAACATTTAATCCCTCTAGGCTCATGTTAAATCTCTATTTAAGATGGATCTATGCCGGTATATATTGGACACATTAATATGATAATTTGTCATTAAATAACTTTATACTTAATATGTGTCTTGCATATTAATCTATTATTCATCAAGTAAGTCTCAATTAACTTAGTTTTTAACACAAAGGTACAAATAATAAATAATAAATAAATTATACTACTACTCTCATTCAACATTTAAATTGATCCTAAAAAAATATTTTCTCCTCAACTTTAAAATGGTTCAAGCTTCCTACAATAGTATGTAATGATGATGGTGATAATGATGATTATCATCCACTAAGACAGAATATGGTATATAAGAATACATAAAGATATTACTCAAAATTCTTTAAAATTTTATTTTTATGCTCAAAAAGCATTAAAATAAGTTTTTCAAGAACAAAATAATTTTTTTTAGTTAAAAGATCAAGAAGGTTGGTAGCACCACAAATATTTTGAAATTTAAATCCAATATGAGTATAAAATGGATGACCTAAGAGGGTTTTTCAGCTTCAACCATATTACTAGTGTTGCAAAGGTGATAGACTTTTAAATTGTGCCAACCTTGTCTTAGTAATAATTGAAAATTAACTCGTACATGATATTTAATACATCATATTAAAATTAAATGGGCTAATAATAGCAACATACACAACATTCTTTTCATAAAGTTAATAATAGTAATGTACACAACATTCTTTTCATAAAGTTAATAATAGTAACGTACAAATCATTATTTTGATAAGATAACTTTAACAAACTTAGCTTTTAGTACAAACCATAAAAAATCTTAAAAGAGATAATGTAAGGAATCCAAGATTAAGATGTGAAAGATTTTCTTTTGCAAGTTTATATAAATTTGTTTTATATAGTTTACCATGATAAAATTTTCACCAAAATAATGGTTAATATCTACATTTAAATTAGTAAACTAAGTGATCTTATAATTCCACATTTTGAAAAAACTTAATCTATTTAAATTTCTAAATTCTAGATCAACTTCATACTTCCAAATTTAATGAAATATGTGTTATAATCATAAATCACAAGTGACCATCATATGTCATAATTGTAGATCACATGCATAATAAAACTGAAATAAAATACCGATTTTTGTCCTTACTTTTTCCTTTGTTCTTTTGTACACGCACCAGGTTGGTTGCCACACTCGAAAAACACCCATTGCCTTCTCTTAAACAACATACACATAGACATAGTGTACATCACGATACATACACTAATATACGACATATGACACCATACAATACATGCACCCACACCGGTATATGACACATACACCTACACTTGGTGTACAATACAACACAATACATACAAATATACTGACGTACAACAAAGTATACCTACACCCGGTGTACAATACAACACCACACATACACCTACATCCAGTGTACAACACACCACAATACATATGCATACATAGAGTACAACACAATCAATACACATGTCACGATACCACGACTACACCATGCACATACATAGTACTGCATGTCCGCAACACAACATGTACGACATGTGCATAATACCACATGTATACCAGTTCCATATGCACAACATGTACACAGTACCACCTGTACACAAAACTACCTTCACAACATTTGCACAAAATCACATGTACACAACACCACCTACACAACGTGTACACAACACCAAATATACACTGCACCACTTTTATAATGTGTACACAATAACACATGTACACAAGACCACATGCAAGACATGTAAATGACACCAAATGTACATAGTGCCACATGCACGACATGTACATGGCACCACCTACACACAGAACCACATGTACAACATGTACACAACACGACATGCACACAACACCACTTGTACAACACACACCTAGCATCATATGTACATAGCACTACATATACAACATGTGCATAGTACGATAAGTACACAACACCACATATTTAACATGTATATAGCACCATTTATACCTAGCATTGCATATGCAATATACACACAACACCATATATATAACAAGCATACAACATCATATGTACACAATACTACATATGCAACATTACACATCACAATAGGTACAATCACTAAATATACAACATGCACTACATATACACAACAATAGCGCTACACATCCAAAACCATAAACTGACCCCAAAAGAAACATGGCTTCTAGTGTCTTTCCACTATCCATGCTTATCCTAGCATGCCTCAGATCTCACTACTTTCACTTCAATGATCTAATTGTCGGCATTACCTGTCCATCACATAAACATAGGCATAATACAAGACTATAATATCAATTCATGCCCACATGATATTGACCTCATAGATTTGTCAAAACTACTCTGCCACCTGATTCATCATAGCCAGGAACCTCTTCATGCCATTCACCCATATAAGCAATCCTTCCTTCGCAAGAATGATTCCCTAACAACCATGTCAGACAGTGACGTAGATACATACATACATACATATATAATCATTAGCATAAAACAATCGACATCCTATCATACAAAGAAATACATACATACATACATACACGTATACATATAAAAACATCAGCATAATCATGATCACAACACAATTGCTAGATATCATAAGGTCTAGCTTGAGACAACTTCCTTTATTCATGCACACCATGCACAATGTTGAGAACAACAATTCCTAACATATCCAAGGCATCTAACACATCATATCCATTCACATGTTACCTTTCTCATGATTGTTCTTCCACTGTCCATTTACCTCAATGGACCCAACCAATCCAACTGGATGTCATATTCTTACCTTCAGTTTCCCTTATACATGCACTAGGCTTCATCTGAATGTTTCATTAAAATTTGGGTACCACACAACTCTCCCCGAGCTCTGTAAAATTTCCTCTTTCCCAAACAATTCCCAAGACTCTCAGAACATAAAAATAAAGAGCAATAGCAAGCAAGAAGAATACCATGAAAACCAAAAGTAATACTTCACCAAAGAAAATGTGGCAAGGCCTTGCACCAAACATAAAGAAAACTACAAATCAAGCTTAAAAAATCACAAAATACCAAACCACAAGAATTAACAACAAACACTATGACTCAATCCCATGGTCCCCAATGCTTCCAAAGGAAATCTCAACCTGAGACTTCTCCAAGGTTTCATGGTGGTCTCTTTCCATGCAATCCCTTGCATCATACTTCCATAACCACACAACTGTCAGCAAATAAATAAGTATAACAACATATACCAGTTATCATACTTTGTTGGACCAACCACGTTGCCATGTAACTAGACACTCATGACAATCACATGTTCCAAAGATCAAGACAAAATATCTATTAATTTTAAGTCAACATTTACCAAATCTAACAACCGTTTCATAATCCACAATCATCTCACATTCATTGGTCATAATACATAATGCTACAACTATCACCTACTTACACTAAAGTACATATCATCTGGCCCAAAACATATGTGTTAGTACAATATTCTTAAAAAAGTATCCTTTCTTCATGCAATCTTATAAACACATACTCGTATCATGCAATTAATAAAAAATACAAACAAACTATAAACATACCATGTTAGATAGATCAACTAGATGACACAATAGACACCAAACACTCAAGACTAAATATATGACATAATCAAACAATTAAGCACCAAGTAGGCAACGTAAGCAAACTCATACCTTAATGTATCCCAGGGGAGGCTATATTGTCTTCACAATCAATCTAGACTATCACAAAATAACTTCACAACACCTCAATTCAACATAAATAAGATCATGATATCCATAACAATAACTATCTAACATGTTCACATCATAGACTCATAAAAAAATGGGATTCATGCATAAAAATCACATATACACAGTTAGCCTAGATTAGTACAACAAAATATCACAACTAATTCGACTCATAAATGAATGTGAACTCTAACCACCTACATAGGCCAATCCAATTTAGCATGATACATATAACAACAAGATATAATTATATAACCCTAATCATGAAGTTAACTAACATATAACAATAATAAGTCAACATATTACATGCTCATCAACAACATATAACACAATCATTAAGTTAATTCCATGCTTGAATAAACAATTCATGTACATATGGTCACACTAATTAACTAACATATATCATGTATGTAACCATAAAATCACTAGAATGAAATACATACACATAACCAAAATTCATATGACTACACTGATCAACTGGAATTTATCATATATGTAACCATGATAATAATAGAATGAAAAACATATAAGTAGCCCGAATTCTTACAACAACCATGAATCACATACCTCAATGCCAAGCCTACAACTTGTATCACGATAAACTCTTACCCCAAATTCCATTGTTGCAACATCACTTTAATGATCCACATCTCCTACTCTATCTCAACCAACACATTAGCATCATAACATACCAATATCACCATGATGACCTAATTTCATAAAATGACCTTATGCACAACAACCTCAGTCAAATCAATGCAAACTTGACCATATGCAACCACTTGACATGTATAGCCATTCATCAATGGCCAATGCATGTTCAAACTATGAAATCACACAAGAAAGCATACATGGATAACACCAAAGCATGACCAATATGTAACCCTAGAATAAGAAAGCAATGCATGTACAATATGTAACAATATGTAAGCAATCATGCACAATTGAATACAAAAGCATGAGCAACTCATAACCAGTCAAACACTCATGACAACATGTTGACAACAACACCATCAAAGCTTCCATGGTGACACCATTGCCACCATGGCCAACACAACACAGATGAAATAAGCACATATATACCACAAGCATATTAAAAAAATATGCAACCAACATAAATGCTTGATCAACACACTGCCCATCCAGTTTGGGGGTTCAATCATGCTATGATACCACTTTGTGGTATCAAATACCACACAAAGCGACTAGAAACCAAAAACCACCCAAGGAGATTGCAACCACACTCTGATACCACTCTGTAGTATCAGATATCACACAAGAGAACATAAACAAAACACTACCCAAGAAGGTTGCAACCTCGCTCTGATACCACTTTGTAACACCCTCCTCCCACGTCTACCCAAGTAACTGGCCAACATGGGTAAACTTGATACGAGAGGACACTAATATGATATTCAATCTCCTAGATGACCTCGAGGAAGTTGAATCGACAGAAACGTGACAAACAAACCTTACACAACATCAAAAACATCCCCAGGGGGTATCCCAATCATTCATGCCTCTTACCCTTGGGTTAGATTGACTTTTTGACCACTTTGATCCATATTCGTAGACACAACATAGCAATATTACAATGAGGAGGCTATAGCCCAAGGCACAACATTGCATGCCTATGGCTAGGGCCCCAAATGCCTAGTTCTATGCCTGCAACTCCGAGATTTGAGCCACCTTATTAGTCTGAGAGCCTTGGTCACTTCCCAGAACTTCATGAAAACTTAAGGGATGATAAATAACATTAGAAAATTGATACATAAGAAATCACATCAATAATAACTCATCTGGACCCCTCCTAGCCATGAAAAGAAAATTTTCAAACATGTCACAGACATTAAATCTACAGGTGTAAACAATACATTTAAGCATAGGGGTATCATAGTTATCAGAAAATCGTCAAGAAGCATTGATACCTTACAACATTAGCTTAAATAGAATATAATTTACCATAGATACATTCTGCATTCATTTAGAAGTAAAATCATGGATAGAGACATACATCATCATTGATAAAATACATGCTTATAACCAGCATAATAAAAACAAAAATGTGATGGATATGACAACAATAGAATCCACATAATAAATAGTACATTTTATTACCAAATACCAAAGGAATGAGCTCTTCGTTACTGAATTAAAAACCAACCAGAGATGGGTCTTCCACATTCCACCTGATCATAGATTGGTTGAGCCAAATCTTACTTCATCCAGTCACCCTCATGTCATATTCCAATCATGAATGCTACCAGGTTTCTCCACCTACACCATGAGAAAATTGAGTGGCTCCTAGTCTCTCGGGATTTATCATAATCCACAGCCTGAATCAGGGATCACTAGGCCCTCGATGGAGACATACTCTCCAGGATTTACCATGCATCCCATCTCGGGACTACTAGGCCCAATGGAGATAAATACACCTCTTGACTTTATCGTATATCCCACCATTCACCGGCAATGATTCCGAGGCCCACAGAGGCACACAATCTATATTTACGACAGCCCATAGTCTAGCTCAGAGGTTACTAGGACAATGGCTAACCGTGATCCACAGCTCGATTCAGGGACCACTAGGCCATGTGTTTGTCATTTTTGAGATCCACCCCACTCAATCTTGAATCCATTCGACAATCCAACTCAATTGAATTATGAGAAACCCATATCATCAAAGCTATACAAAAATGGAAAGGCTAGACTGAAAACAATGTCACACGTAGCAAAACCCATGCCAAGACAGAAAATACCCACATGCAATACCATGCATGCTAGATATAACAAGGAAATCACATATGGAAATCAATACCTGCAAAGAATCCTATTGTAGATGCTTGATCCTACTCGTCCTTCATTTATTTTCCTTTCTTGCTCCAATGCTAAAGTTCTCGAAGAAAAATCTAAGTGTCTAAGAGTGTGTGTGTGTGTGAGAGAGAGAATAATGAGAGAGCTCCAAAACTGAGCTGACAAAACTTTGATCCAAAATCTTGCCAACTGATCCTCAGAAGCCATTTTATCAATGAGGCCTCTATTTTCTTCATTTTCCAGTATTTTCCTTTATTTTCCTCCTCACATGCAACTTGTGACATTTCACCTTCCTTTTCTCCTATTTTCCATTATTTTCATAAATAAAATGTCAATTAATGCCTCATGCTTTCCCAAATCCTTTTCCATTTCCTTTTTCATTTTCCTTTAGCCATAATAATCGAAATGAACACCCAATAGGATGTCTTTGACCAACATTCAACTTGGAATATGTGTCCCATCATCATGGTATTATATATTTTTTTACATGATTTTTTACCAGGGTTGTTACATTTGAGATGGATTTATAAGGTGAAGCAAGAAACAGATGAAAGAATTGAGGAACAAAATGTCAAATTTGTGACCAAGGGGTTCTCTCAGGTGGAGGGAATTGACTTCGAGGAGATCTTTGCTCCAATAGAAAGGTAATCTTCTATCATATCAATTCTAGTACTTACATCGCAGATGGGATGGAATATCTAGCATATGGATGTTCAGAAAATATTCCTCAATGGATTGATTAAGGAGGAAGTGTACATTGAAAAACCAGAAGGATTTTAGACCTTCGACACAGAGTCACATGTGTGCAAACTCAAGCGAATGTTGTATGGATTGAAACAAGCACCCTCTTCTTGGTACACTAAGATCAACAACTATTTCACTAGGTTGGGATTCACCAAAAGTAAAGCAGATGAAAAATTTTACCATATTGTTGTTGAAGGTAAATTGTTGATTAATCCTTCTTTCAATTAAGCCTTCTTTGTGTTTTCTAACCACCCTTCTCTTAGGAATAGATCAAATTCTCACCCCACCATTGCATGCTAGTGTGCACAACAGGTGTGGTGTGACCTCCTGTGGGGAGGGGAGCTCCCATGCCTGTGTTTGATCCCACTCTGTTGATGGACTCTTCTACCCCCATATCTCTACAAATATACAAGAAGAAGTCATTGTATACAAACACGGGTTTATGGACGTTGAGATATTGGCTTCTATGGCTCATTAGGTGTTGTACATCAACCATACTAAAGCAAGATAAGATTAATACCTATACACTATTGAATTATACTAGCATATCAAATCCCTATTAGGAAAAACCATCTTAGAGAGGAATGAAGCCAAATGGGAAATTCTTCTACAATTAGATGATTTGCAAACATAACATAGAGACATGGTGCATCATTTGGCTAGGATGGAAGATATTCTAGCTTGCAGTAAAGGTAAAACCTTTGCAGGCATTCCAGTACTAGACCCTATATATGTCTTTATATAATCCTAATTTTCTTTGATGGCTACTAGTTTAGTGTTTCACTACTATCAATCCACCTTGAACTTACCAATTATAAGAGAGTAAACAATTTTTGGGTATGTATGGAGCACCATATATTATGCTACAACTTGTTTTATAGACTAAATATGCTCCAAACTATTTGCATATTAAACTACTATCTCAAATATTATTTACAATATGTAATGTTTTGGTAGAAAAATCCTTCATTTAACCATTGGTCTGGTTTCCTAGTATCATGACAACCTGTAGTGATAGAAGACTAGCTATGTTTATAAATATGTTTAGCTATTAATAAAATAATATCTCACTTATATATAATTTAATATTTTAATTTGATTCAGTTTATTTAATTCATAAAAAATTCAATTAAATAGTAACCAATTTAATAAGATAAAATTAAAATTATAAATATTTAATATATAAAATAAAAAGTCCATGCAAATTTAACTTTATTTAAATTTAAATTTTATTAAATATAATATAAAAATGAAGATACTTAAATGTAACTTTATATATATATATATATATATATATATATATAAAAATTTTGACTTCTTACTATATTAAACTCTTTTAATATTTTAATTTAATTGTTATATATCGTCTTTTATTTAAAATATTATATTCCATCAATTTATATCTTTTAATCATAATCATTATATATATCCTACATGTATATTATATATTGTTTCTTTAACGCAAAATTCTTAAATCACATTAAACCAAAAGCTTGATGTGATTTATATAGAAGAATTTTTCTTTAATAATAAATTACAGAAACTTCTATTGTGAGATATTGTTTCTGTGTTCAAGTATTTATAGATATCTTCTATAAATAATATATTTTCTAAATTTTACTTTTTTAAATAAATTTATTATATTTTATCAAACTATTATACTCTTAATGTTACTAATAATATATGTTTTTTTTAGTAATTAAAATAAATTTATTATATTTTATTAAATTATTATACTCTTAAGGTTACTAATAATTGGGTTGATAGGCTTTTCTTTTGAATCAGTTAGCCTTAGATTTTAGTCTACATATTCAGGCCAAGCGTGACATCTATGCAACATTCCTCTTGCGCTCTTTGTTGAGAACATATGTCACATGGTACCTCTTCCGTTAAAAATATTCTATAGAGAATGTATGCTGCGTGGTACCTCTTTCGTTAAAAATCGTCTGTCGAGAACGTATCGGCATTTAATGCCATGTGGTACCTTTAACCGATAATGAAAATAATTCACCATTCCATCCATCAACTTACCTAACTAGATCTTCAAAATTCCCAGTGAAGATCCTTTCCCTCCTCCTCCTCTTGGGAATGATGCTTTGTACTGGTAATATTCCCCGAGTGGTATCGCTTTGATGCCTTTTTGCGTCTCAACAGTGAAGCCATCTATAGAAAATCCAAATATAAGCCACTCGGAGTGGAGCTTCCCCTGCAAGATGTTTCTAAACATGGTTATTGGAGGGAGGATGGGGTTCCCTGGTTTGTTGAGCAACTATTGCTCTATATTTCTCTACATTTACTTCATTTTCTCACCTCCTCCCAATAGATGGATGGGTGGGGTGTTTTGTAAATAGTGAAATTGACTATTTAGGTTTGAGATATTTGTGTAATTTTTCTACACATGACGTGTTGTATACAATTGAATTTTATAAACTGTGAGTATAAACTTCAATATCTTATTGTAGGTTCTTCTGTGTTTTCCTATGTTTTCAATTGACACATTACATTTCAATGGAAACACAACATACAAGATGAGGTATGGGGAAGTTGAGCTTAGGTGACAAAGCCTTAACAAGGCTGCTTCAAATCTCTATTTCAACAAATGTTTTCAGTTTCTCTAGAGGAGAATTTACAAAAAAGTTTTCATTACAAAGCATGATATCAATCCTGGGACCAAATAGTGTTCTTCATGGAATGAAGTTGTGGAAACCCACTAATGAAATTCCAAGTATATTTCTCCTGGATGGTGAGTCGATACAATGTGATGAGGTTGTCAATGTGGTTTTAGGAATAAATACTATGATTTTGAAGGGCTCACAGATGTATAAGAGAACTTTGAGACATACTCTTTTAAGTAAGACTACTGCATTAGAGGATATTTCAATTGTATGATGGAGTGTTTGTGTAGGCATTAAATCTCACTTTTGCGTGTCCCCTTGAAAAATGTAAGGTTACTAAATCCATGTCAATCCTTTTTTTTTTCTGCAAATATGTATATTTTTCCCTCTCCAAAATATTTTTTTTTTTTCCTTTTCTTACTAACATATATTATGTATCTAAATCAAATTACCAACATGATTGCTAACATATAAATTTTTAATAGAAAATTGTTGGAACTGTAAGGAAGGGGATAGTTAGAAATCTAGGAAAGCCAGTGGAGGAAATTGGGTTCATCACCGCAGAAGAAGGAGCTGGAAATGCAATTATATTTCATGGAAAAACTATATAAAAAACGGAGACAGTTTTTGGGGAAGTGTCAGTGGTTTTATAGTTTTCTTCTGCCAAATGAAAGATTAGAGAGAAGATGTGGGTACCCAACAATGTCCTTTTTCGTCCAGTCCTACTTATTTCAGGTACCCATAATGCAATATTAACACCAAATGATGTTATAAAAATTATTGAAAGCAACAAGGCTTTCATATTTGTGCCTAAAACTACCCATATTTTGAGTTCATTTGCTAGTGTAGAACAAAATTTGAGTTTGTTTGGCTAGAAAAAAATATCCACAAACTGCAAATGAGAGGATGGTTATTGAACCTGTAGCTACGGATTTGATTATACAACTATATTATCCGTAGTAAGTCTTGAGAACTCTAATTCATAGGTTGGGGAACTGGTTTCGGAGCACTTGTAAGTGATAATGGGGAGAAAGTCTTGATTGTCTTGAGTGGGTCTCTATTAAACTATTTTTTCCAGGAAGTGCTATGATATAGATAAATGAGTGTGTTGCATATTCATGGCTCAATGTATATTCCTTTTGGTGCTTGGTATGCACTTGTTCCTTCTTCTCCATTCGAAATTCATGTGTTTCTATTTGTTGGAGGAGCAAGATTAAGATGGTGACTAGAAAATAATTTCCAACAATTGGAGGACTTTTTAGGTTCCAAACAATTATTCTGCAAAGAGGTAAAGCATATGATCCCTCCAACGGAAACATTTTTGTTGTAATTTTGGTTATGCTTTATGGAAATTATTTCCAAATGCTTGCTTCTGAAATATTTCTAGAGGAATCTAAGAGTTTATTGATTTCAGAAAGTGAACCGTGTCTCCTATCAAATATTTGAAAGTCTCTAGTGGATTTTTTTGCAATACATCTGTGTGGGTATGATGAGTTGATTGACCGAATGTTAAATGGAGACCCAAATTCTTTTTCGTACTATAATGCGGGGGGCAGAATCATGAAGAAGAGTTAAATGATCTGGTGAGCTTCTAGATTAAAATTCGTGAATTTGATAACATTGTTCTCTTTTTTTAAACCCTGTCTATGTTCTGAAAAAATATTCTTTTCAAGGGGTGTCAAGTATGCATTCGGACAAGAAATTCCTGTTGGAAATTAATTCAAAAGATTAATATTTATCTTAGTGGACACCAATTCTTGTGAAGATGCAAGTTTAAAAGTTCCATCTCAACCATAATGGTATTACTCAGAACCAAATTGTGCTACCACATATTTGAGTTTTGGTAAGGGGAGATTATAGCTATCAGGTTGGTAACATGATACAACATTCAAAAAATCATTCAATTTTGACTCCATTTATTTTCTTTTCAGAAAAAATTCATGTAATCCATTTATATATGAGGGATGTCAAAGTAAAACATATCGTTGTTTGAGACAAGATATTAACAAACCGATTTACATATATTGGTGTATTTTTATTCCTTCAAATGATTTTTTTATTTCTCTTATGTAGTTGAATGATGCTACCCTAAGGTGAGAGTCAACAACAATGTCTTTTGATAACTATGTGATTTTGATATGGAATTTACAGCAACAAGCAAAGAATTTATTCTTCCAAAACAAGGTTTTACTAGCAACCAAAGCAGAGGAATTACGTACAAAAACTTTATTTTTCACCCTATCTATCACAATGTTAAAGTGTTGGGATTATCTTGCGAGCATATTATGCATCCAAGGAAGTTGATTGGGTTGCATGTTGTCATAAGTTGGAAAAATGAAAAATGTGTACATCACATCCATTCTTTTTCATAATAACTGAGTGAGTTGAAGTGTTGAGTGTATAAAAGGTTTAAAAGTTGATGCTATTTGCAATTTATGGAGAATTTTTTTTTCTCTCAATTAGTTCAAGTTTCTTGGTACTTTAGATGATTTATTTTTAGATGCGAGATTAGTCTTTGGTTAAGTTCTATTCTCTGGTGACATGTCAATTCATTAAAAGGTGTTAGGTTCCTCTTCCTTTGTCAAACAATCTCCAATCCTCAAATGGTTGTACTCTCTATTTTCATTGTCATATATAATAGCAGGAAATAACCAACCAATTTACAATTCATATTTATGCATCTTTTTGTTTGATTTTGTCATGCACGGGTTTAACTTGTCATATAACTTGTTGCTACCATTCATTTCATGCTTGGGAATTATAGGATATTTTTTATATGCAGTTCAAGTTTGAATCAAGGTTGAATATCGCTCTAACAATTAGGATTCTTGAGTATTCGTATAGGGATGAATTTGAATAAAAAATATATGTTCAAATATGATAGAAAAGAAAAGGGAGAATAATTATTTTGTATTGTTATTAATAATGTAAATATTGGTATTGTTTTTCAGTTTTATCAAGTTTAAAGAGTGAAGTTACTATTTTAATTGTACAACAGATCATATTTCACTTTCAAGCGAAATAAAGGAGAACATAATGCAACCAAGATGAAGTACATTTGGTGACATTTTGAAGTTTGAAGTTATATATTGCAACATTTGTTTGATATGAAACACAAACAATGCAAATAATTGACAGTCAATATTAAAGTGAGTTTGTGAACTATGTAGCTATACTCGAAGGTAAAAGGAGTGTATAAGCATATCTATTAGCTTCAGTGTATAAGGAGCATATTTAGTGGCTTCATCACAAACATGCCTAAGAATTTTTTTGCACACAATTGGATAATGATTATGAATGATGACTGGGTGAACTTTGATTATTCCATTTAATTTAACAAAACATTGTTTATACTGATATGAGATTGGAGGCGTGGGCTATTTTGAATTATTTTTAGTTAAAATCCATTATTATTACCTTGTCCTAGTGAATTTTAGAGTAAGATATTCAAATAATTTGGCTTATCTCGATTTCAGCGATGGAAAGTGATGATTATCTTAAGAATATTCTGTAGGAGCTTGTAACAAAATTTTGGTGTGCAATATTCCAAATTGGTAGGTTAATGACTAACATGGATATTATCATAGTATGTCATCACTCTATTATCAGTGACCTAGACCTACTTTCAACTTTGGAGGACATGAAAAAAACGGTTAACCATGAAATATATTTTGTGGTATTTGCAAAGGGGATGATGGCTCAGAAATAAAAGCCATTCTCATGAATGGATCTTAATAGTATTTTTTGAGGATATGTTTGTTTTCAACGTATTTCTCACTTTTGTATTCACCTTAAAATTATGAAAATATTAGTTGTTAGCCTCTCTAAAATAACAATAATAAATCCAAAATAATAAATTAATTAATTAAATATTCCTAGTTAGGAATATGTGCCTAATTCTTGGGTTGTTGAGTTGTTCCTCAAATATTGGAGTTTGTTTAGGAACTCCTATCTTGGTGGGTTTTTGGTGAGAAATTATCTCAACCAAAAGAGTCTAAGATAGCACTGACTATCTTCTCTCATCTATTTAAATTGTAAATTAAATTCTTTGAATAAGAGAGATTACATGACGAAGCTATGAGGCTTCTGCCTTTTCCGCCAATGTTTTGCCTAAGTTTTGTATCTATGTTTTCTGCAATATGTTTCTGAGTTAATTTATTTTGTAACATGTGGTATCGGAGTGGTATAGTCGTGGGCTTGGCCCTAGCTAAGGGAATAAGGATATTCTAGTTTGTCATTGTGTATTTTGCAGTGGTGTGTTGGGTTTGTTGTGTGTGAAGTCTAGAATGATAGGAACCAGAGGGCATGCACCATGTGCGGGAATCTTAGGCCGGTTTGATATTATTTCAGCGTTCTCGGTCTCTTGTGAGAAGGTTGGAAACGCAGATGTTGAGGCCGAATCTGCCCAGATAGTCAGTGAGATCGGATCTGAGGATTGAGTTGCATTCCTTGAAGATTTCTCTATTTTTCTATAGCTCCCATTGAAAAAATCACTTTTGTGATATGAAAACATATCATCTTCTTTTTTAGAATTTTGATAAAAAAATTGGAACCCAAACTGATAACCTAAAGGGAATGAATGGTTGTGCCATCTACGGTAACGACCTTTGAGAAACACTATTTGATCCTCCAATGTGTATTGCAAAAATAAATATAGAGAGTGAATTTTGTACGAGTTAATGACATATTTCAGTAAACTGAGACATTTAATA
This sequence comes from Pinus albicaulis, assembly GCA_034641835.2. Taxonomy (NCBI): domain Eukaryota; kingdom Viridiplantae; phylum Streptophyta; class Pinopsida; order Pinales; family Pinaceae; genus Pinus; species Pinus albicaulis. The sequence goes on from JAXQQM020066584.1 coordinate 92,822, forward strand.
AGGTAGGATGAACACGTGCAATCTGGATGCTCGAATTTGGTGCATGGGAGTTTAGTTTTGACTTATAAATGTAATGCAAGGAAAGTTATTTCAATTAGCAACTTCTTGTAGAAATTGTCTTTCATGTGACCAAATGAGTGAAAATAGGTGTTTCAAATTTCAAATGAACATCAATATTTGCTATGTAATTTGAGTATATAAAAACAATGATAAGCTCTTTTATGGGAGGTTAGGAAAGATTTGTAGTGAAAGCATGATATGGATTCCTATAGTTCCCTCACAACTGTTTTCTATCATAACTTCTCTCTCTTCCTTATTTCTCATGGCTTATTTTACTTCATTCTCAACGGTTTGCCCATTTTGGGGTTAACTCCACTTTATTTGGTATTAAATCATTTTCCTTTTTCTTAATTAGGGATTAGATATCTTAGAAGATCTTTAATGTATTAATATTACTTACAAAACCCATTGACCTGTTTTCCTCATTAATGAAAATTAAAGTAATTTTATTTCATTTCTATGATTGTTGCTTTTTGGAAATATAATTGAACCTTTATTTGAGAGCAAAATATGATCCGTGATGAACTATCACACCAAAATATAATCTTGGGTGTATCCCAAAGGCTCAAATAATTTTTGGCATGATGATCACATGATTGAAATGAGTTCCAAAAACAAAGTATAATATGAGAAGGCTAAGATGTCAAAATATAATCCACTTATCATTAAATGAATGCATTCCTAACTTATGTAAATCCTTTTACTGATTCTCTAAAAAAAAAAAAAAAGTGAATTTCAAGATAGTGGGAGTCATTCATCTTTAATGATGGGGACATATGGCAAGATAAAAAGCACATGAAAATATAACAGACTGTAATCAGTTCATGTGACAATCTCTTGCAACAAGAAATACTCTGTTGAACCTATGTATCATGTTCTACTATATATGATTGTCCTTGTATGAATAATGAAATATGATCTTTGATTAGCGAGCCATACAAAAAAGTGTAGGTGAAAGAAGAAATTATTTGGTGCATCAATATCGTATTCATCTCATTTTAAAAGTTTTAGTTGAGATTGGCTTTGAAATTTCGATATTAGTTTTTTTTTTTTTCAAAGGAACCGTTACCGTTAGAGTATTTTTATTAAAAACTAAATTTGGTTTTGACGCTAACACCCTTCATCCAATTATAGTAGTATAAAAATGTTTACAGATCAAATGATTTGATTCCTTTAAATTTTTTGATAAACATTAAATGACAATAACTTTAATGTATTTCCTGTACAGAGATCCCTTTAAAGTTTTTTATAAATCTTAAATGGTAATGAAATCTAATATAATTTATGAAAAAAAAACAATGGTGTTGAAGTTAAATCCACAAATTCCGGGACCACAGCGTCTGCGTTCAGTTGCTTGGGATGACCTGGAAGAGGGGAGATTGCGTCAGCAGTGCGTGATCATAAATGACAACGACAACCGACCTAGTTATTCCAATGGCACCGAGATCATCGGTGGCAATCACCCTCCATATGAAGTCGTTATAAATGTCTCTGAACCCAATTTACAATCCCTATGTTGGTTTTTCTACAAATGCGGATGGTCGCACCGTCTCCCCTCCTGTGTTTCGTCTCTCCATCACCTCACCCCTATCTGGATCTGTCCTTTGCATCATGGAATAACACTCCCCACCGCCTGCATTCAATCCTCGACTCATGTCGTCACACTCCCCTAAGCTCTCCATCTTATATGATGACCCTTATCGTGCTCTCAGTCATCCCACTCTCTTTGGTTTTCATTTCACACTGCTCCCATTCATCTTCCCGCTTTCGTTTCCATCAATCGCTTGTATGGCCCTAAGACGAGGTTTCACACATTCCTCCTGGTGTAGCAGAGGCCGCAGGAGTGAGGTCTCCCGTTGGAACAATCCGAGTGCTCCACCCACTACCAGGGTTGAAACTTCGGCCTGACGGGTTACTCTGTGCTACACGATCGTTGTCAATCCAGATACCTAGGAGCATATTGATAATTTGGAAGCACAGGCCACGATCCTACGGTGAAGAGTGACTATGGAGAGCGTTGACCAGGAATTCGAGTGAATCCCTGATCCGGGCCTCACATGGGCCAGGGAAAATATGTACAGCAAAGACATTGAACTTTACTGGAAATTAAAGCCCATCCTCGAATTGGCGATGCAGGAGAAAGTGGAGGTGACGAAGACCCTGGAAAATAAAATTGATATCCTTACAGATAAGTTCGTGGTTCATGTTGAGCAGTGCACCACTGCATATTTATTATCAAGGATACCCACCATTTCTCCATGCAGAAAAATCACCCCCACGCTGGTGGAATCTCGCCCAGCATTAAGAAGGAAACGATCGATGCCTCCTCTAGTAGCCCCGTGGCATCTTCCACTCATGCTGGCAGTACTCACGAGATGCCCATCAGGTTGAATGAAGACCCGGGAAAGGGATGAAAACCCTAGACGAGACTGTTAGAGATGGCTTTTGTTACTTACTGATCTCTGTTATCTACTTGTTTCTATTACTTGTCTACTCTTGTCTCTAGTTTAACTGCTTGATTTTATATGGGTTTCGAAAATGTAAATTTTGTCAGGGTTCTCAGCCTTGTAAATTTTGTTACAGTCCTCCATAGCTCTGATCATTGTAAAAAATACCTCTGAGTGGAAGAAAATGCATGTTTTGTCAACTCGGTGCTGAAGCATCTAGATCACACCTTACAAACTTCATTGTAGATATTGTTTCTGTCTTATAATATAATCTATCTTTAAAAAAATAAAATCCACAAATTCCAAAAATAACAAATAAGCTTAGAAGGTAAGAAATTTTATTTTAAGTTTCATTTTATATTTTTGTTTTTGAGATATTTTTGGATGTGTTTTAACTTGAAGCAAATTTGAGTGGTTATATTTAAACATATTTTTTTTATATTTTCAAATTTAGTTATATATTTAAAAATAGTAAATAATGAAAATTATAATTAGAAATTATTGAGTCTCTTTTAGTTTTTTAATTATTTTTTGTATTGTATAAATTTGACTCTATTTTTCTTTTTCCAAAATGAAATTGTTTATATAAAATATATAATTTAAATAATTGTGATGCAATAATTTGTAAATATAGATTTACAAGCTTTTTATAAAAATGAAAACTTACCTTTTTATGGAAGGCTAAAATATTTTTTTAATTTAGTTTTTTTTCCATGAATTAGTTTACATTTGTCAATAAAAACTAGCAATAATTATATTTATTGCAAATTGACAATTAAATTATAATATATTTTTTCACTCTTAAAAAAATTAATAAAATGAAATTATTACATACCTATACCCAAAAGAAAATTTAGGAAATTTTAAAATGAAACTTTACCCTCATCATCCAATAAAATATTAAGTATAATATTTATAAACTAGATAATTTTAATGCAATGTTTCCTAGATGTGAAATTAAATTGCAATTTTATTTAATATGTAGTGTGCAGAAAATTAGAATTACATATAATTTTTAAGAAATATATTCAATTTTGGAGATAAATTTAATAATGATTTTTTAATTTATTATTTAAAATTAAATAGTTTTTAAAAAAAAAATTATTATGTTAAGAAGTAAATTTATATTCATTTTAGTTAAATCATTTTGATAAATTTATATTCATTTTGGTTAAATCATTTTGATAAATTTATATTCATTTTAGTTAAATCATTTTGATCTTTTATATATATATATATATATATATATAAAAATACACTTGAAAAATTATCTATTTCACATAAATTTGTAGTTAAAATGAAACCCACTTAGTCAAAGTGGAATACTATTTGAAGATCTATGTTAATTAATTTATGTAGATATTAACTTCATTTGCTTCACATAAATTTGTAGATGTAGATATTAACTTCATCTACTTCACATAAATTTGTAGTTAATATGAAGTCCACTTAGTCAAAGTCGAATACTATTTGAAGATCTATGTTAATTAATTTATGTAGATATTAACTTCATATGTGTGTGTGTGTGTGTTAAAATAAAATATTTTAATTATGTATATAAAAACATATTCAATGTGGGCTATCAATAAAATATTTTAATACAAATTAATATTGGCATATACTTAAAAATGTATTATTAATAAAAAATCAAATTTAATTTACATGATAAAATGATTTGATGTACCTGTTATGTAAAATATTTTAATGTCAATTACATATTTATTGTATATCATTTAATTTTTATAAGGTAAATATCATGAAAAAAAAATATTTTATGGTTCAAGTGTTTATTTGGTCCTATATTTAGCATTCAGAAATACAATTTAAACAATGAAAAACAACACATTGTATTTTGCACTGTAAATAAGTTTGAAATTTGATGCCCCTCGGCTCATGTTAGATGAGTACTTAAGATGAGTCTATGTTGGTTTAAAAATTGGAAGAAAATTTATTTGTAATGAGATAATTTGTTTTTACATTTGATTTTAATTATATTGTAAAAATTAATATTATCCAATTAATTATATTTCTAATGAATTAAATGTCTTTCAAATAAAAAATCCAATAAAAAACACTCTTTGATTGGTGCTAAGGATTTTTCAAAAGTATTTAATTTGGATTAAAAAAATAGGCTATGGGATTTTTTTGGTTGAATATTAAAAATATTTAATTTTTTTTTTTTTTTTTTTGGGTCACTAGCTATGTTTTTTGGTTTAATATTAAATAATGATGAAAGATAAAACCTAGGTAAATGACTCCCATCAACTTTTCCTATCCATAATTGTAAACAATAAGGGTGTCTTTGCTTATGAGTGGAAATATGTTCCAATTACCTTTGAAGTGGAAAATTATTTTTTGGTAGTGTAGAAAATTAGGTGAATACTGAGAGTTCATACAAAACCTCCATACATCTGCTAAATTTTTTTCAAATCCCAACTCCAATAAAAAATTCTCTTCTATTTGTGGTAAGGATTTTTCAAAAGTATTTAATTTGAAAAAAAAAATGGGTTGTGTGTTTTTTTGCTTGAATACTAAAATATTTAAAAAAATATTGGGTCATGGCTTATGTTTTTCGGTTTACTATTCATTAATGATGAAAAGATAAAACCTAGGTAAATGGTTTCCAAATGATGCCCATTAGTGTTGCCTATCCATAATTGTAAATAATAAGGGTGTCTTTGCTTATAAGTGGAAATATGTTCCACCTACCTTTGAAGTGACAAATTATTTTGTTGGTAGTGTTAAATATTAGGTGAATACCATAATAGAGAGTTCATACAAAAGCTCCATGCCTTTGTGAGTCCATTAGATGATATAGAATTATAAAAATTTCCATTGCTCACAATATAAGAATCATTTTTAGATAATGTAGAATTATAAAACTATCCATTGCTGGAAATATAAGAATCATCTTTTGAATAGTTGTCACGTGTTGTATTGTAAGTGATAAGAAAGTTTCATTTCTCATTGCTAAGAAAAGTGTGCATATGAAACCACTTCCTATTTGATATGTATAAACAAACTACGCTATTTTCATCATCTCAATATTTCAAATACTATTTTAATTATGTATTACCAAACTTAACACAAACATACTTAACAGCCTAAATCTAATACAACAATTATTTTTTTAAGCCAAAATACAACTTTTCCAATTTTACAATCCTATTGACCTCTCTTTGCACTTTTTGAAGAAATTGCTAATATATATTTTTATTAGTAATTACATTGAAGATGTTATTTTTGAAACAATTAACTTTCCAAATATCATCTAATTTTTTTTTCTGGCAGGTGACATATGTCTAGATATACCGATAACATCTTTCTGTCCGCGTGGTACGCCGACACTGGCTGGAATCTGTATTCCACTGCGGCCTGCACAGCTCCGCGAATATCATGGCTCACAAGTAAAAAATTCAGTACTTTTTTTTCCATCGTTGTTTCAAGATGTGCATTGTCCATTCTACGTCAAAGCGAATATCATGGATCACAGGAAATAAATGTCATTGGTTCGAGTTGCATGCTGTCCATGCTCCGTCATTTTTCTTAAAACAAGTTATGATTTTTAACAAGCAGGTGTTTCTAGGGTTTCAAACGATGTCATTGGGAGAAAATCATGAAAACAAACTGAGAAGGAAAACCCTCCGTCATATTTCCAGAAGCTTGCTGGCATTCTTTGACCAGGTTCTGGGTCTTCAGTAATGGTGGCAACCAATAATTTTTACAAATATAACGTAATCATAATCCATATAAAAGGTCTCAGGTATTTCACATAAGTGGCCATGCAAAAATATTTTTGCATGCATTAGAGTGTTTCTTCAGATACCTTATCAATCAATCAAATTGTTGCCAGAAAAACTTACCCCAAGGGGACGAAGATTGTTCTCAAGGAGCCTCGCCTGGTTAAAATCAAGAACGGTTTCATGTTCATTGATGTGGACAATCCTTCGTCCATTGAAATGGTAGAGAACTTTTCTTCACCTTCAAATCTAACTAGTACGATCAATGCAAAATTCAAGCAGTTGTTTGTCAACGGGGATCACACTAGAAAAGAGAAAGAATGGAACTATTCTGTTCGAAATTACACCAGAGTCCTGCTTTGCGGACCTTCCAGAAATACGACCCATGAACAGAGGTTAAGTCATTCATTCAAGATGCTCTACGATATTCTGCTTAAAAAAAAAATGTTATACGACAGATGTTGTGCATACATTGAACTACAAAGATACACATAAGCGTTGCAAGTTGCACAGAAATGTCGGAAGTTGGAGCCTTCAAACAAGATCTCTAATGTTCCCAAAGTTGAATCGCTGGTGGCAATGGGAAAATAATTTTATGGAGTTAGTCTACAGACACAACACAATAACAGAATAGTTTGTCACAACACAACAATAGAATAGTTTGTCTTTGGAGGACAGTTTTTTTTTTGTCCGAATTCAGTAAAAATAATTTAAAAAAATCAGGTCGTTGGAGTGTTTGAATTTCATTTTTTATGGTGGAAATGAATTTAGCACCATCAAAAACCCTTAGAGTATCTAAAATACTGAAGTTTAACTACTATTTTCAAAAATCTTTACTGAAATTTTTCATAATCTTATAATAATTTCTAAATTATTATATAATTTTTTTTTAGACTAAAGCTAATTTTATTCAAACTTGTTCCGAATTCATGAAAAAACATAATGTGGCCATTTTTCACTGGATGTGCATGAAATATTACGAAATTAACAAATCGAGAAAATTAGAAATTCCCTCTTCTGATCCAGATGTCGATTTCATTGGGGCAGTGGAGATCAAGATGACAAACAATGGATGTGACATGGGAATGCTTTCTACCTAGTCTATCAAAGCCGGTGAGGTGTTACTCATCATAAAGGCTTTGGCTATATGCGACCAATATTATTCTTCTACCATGTCTGATCCATTGGAAAATGGTTTGATTCAAAAAGTGAAATGTTTCCTCGGTGCAAAAGGAGATCGGGCCCTGCAACATTTTTTTTCTCACGATTAAAAGAACTTCAAACCCAGATTTCCAGATATGTCAGAGTTCATCGAGGAGGAGTCTACAGGCAGGACCTGTTACACTCTAAGCAACTTCACTGAACTGAAAGAGGGAAGTTGTGAAGGTGAATGTTCGTGAAATATGTGAGAAAGTCTCCCGCATTCAAATCCTAAATATCATAGAACACAGAATTTGAGGATCGTTCACCGACTTTCATGGAAGAATCGGTGTGGTTATCAAAGGAAATGAGCGGTTATAAGAAACATATGAGTTTCTTTGGGGTTTGGATACTGCAGTCCTTCATGTGCTCTCAACACATCAAGAATCAACGTAGGTCGCAATATTATGAGGATCTATGTGACTAGAGACATAGATCACCGTCTCATACTTTGATGTTGCAATCCCCTGAATTCTAGCGAAAGAGCTAGGCATGGGGATTCGACTTCCACTGCGATCGATGCCAGCTCGAGAGATGTACTATAACTACCAATGCACGTTGCAAATTATGTTAAGAAAGATTCATATCAACATTTTGCAAGGCCTCTTCATCCAGGATACCTGCGGGGCGTCCTCGAGTCACGGTCTAGTCGCAAGCCCATCAATTTATAACCCATGAGTTTTGTGAGGACAGAAGAAATGGGTGGAACATGCACTACTCCTCGAAGGGAATTTGACAAATTTTTATTTAGTTGTTTGTTTGGTTTTTTTTTTTTTTAATAATTAGTTTTTTATTTTAGTTATTTTACATTAAAATTTAATATCAATTGAATTGTTTTAAATTTTGTTTTAAATATAAAATTTTAGAGAAAAATATTTTGATTGAGACAAAGACAAAAGACAAAATTTTAGATTTAAGACAACAACAAAAAAAAAAATTTGAAAACAAAAATTTATATTTAAGACAAAAACAGAACAAAAATATTTGAAAACAAAACTTCATATTTAAGACAAAAATAGTTTGGGACAAAAATATTTTAAGACAAAAATAATTTAAGACAAAAATATTTTAAGAAAAAACTATATATTTAAGACAAAAATAGTTTGAGACAAAACTCTTTTAAGACAAAACTTTAAATTCAAGATAATGGAAATTAAGACAATGTTCGTTTAAGACAATTAACAACTAAGACAAAACCATATCAATTTAATACAATATTATCTCGAGCTTGCATGCTACTATTGTCTCACGCCTATATTGAGGCTTCTATTTCACTTACCATTCACGTTATCTTATATAAAGACAACGATTTTCTAGGATTTTCGTTTTGGTGGTGTAGCCGACTCTCAAGAACGTGACATCTTTTTCTAGCAATATTTTCCAGACATTAATTCTTATTATGTCCCTTCGATCTCTGTTGATACGATTAGAGACTGATAAAACTAACTAAAACACTCATATATTACACACAAAAGGTGTATGTGTAAACAAACACACACATATTACATTCATATTACTCTATTATATAGAGTTTTCCAGATCTAACTTATTCCTAAGTTAGAAGGAGAGGTTGAGAGAATTTCTCAACCATTACAAACCAACATCTCAAATATAGGATGTAAGCATTAACTCATCCCCTCTTAATGCTTACATTACATAAATTTATTGAAAAAATAATCATTCTTTATCTTATCAGTAGATGCTCCATCAAGTTGTCTCATAACTCTCGTAAAGGTGTAGTCAGCAAGTTGGATTCCCGAGTTCGGCTCCTGAACTCCTGAATCAAGGACCTCCTGAAATCAATTATTGGACAACATCCCAAACCGTCGCATAACCTCATTAAAAGACCATTCCCAAGTCTTCAAGGAATGAGGGATCCTTCCCTAGATCCACAATTGCCATACTATCTGGAAAACCATCTATGTTGAGCCTTACTGCCACTTGATCTCTTCAAACACAATTGATTACATGTTTGAAATCGTTGAACTCCTAGTCATTCTATGGACGAGCTCCCATCCACCGAAATACATGGGTGCTAACCGTTGTACTCACCAGTTATCTAGGGAAGCCGTCTAGATACAGAATGCATCTAGAATCAATTATTGCATCATAAAATTTCTATGGAATTCATCATATCTTAATTTACAAAACTAATATATATTAATAAAAATAATTATAACTTTGGCTCAGCGCTATGGACATATCATTCTCCTCCAACTCGGATTTTCCACTCTACAAGATCTTGACCAATTACCATTTCAGACACTGGATGTTCAACCTGAAGACGAGTGTTCATCTCCAAGAAAAAAGAATTAACTGGATAGAGTGTCCATTATAAATTCCACAGTACCTGCATTATAATAGCCCACAGCCTTGGCTGCAGACACTATTGCTTGACCCAAAAGACACTGTAATATTGTTGTTCACACGCACATTCATTTCTTGGACAAGCCTTTCTTCGACATTTGGATTCTGGAAAAGAAAATGAGAAAGGGGCCCTTATCATTGCCAATGTTCATGAGCCAATTGGTGTGCCTGTTGTAGGAGTCGATGGTCTTCAAAACAGACTGAGGGTCGCCCCTCTCTGCCGTCCACGGGACGTGGTCTAGCAACGTTTTCTCTCGTTCATCCCCTGCTTGGCCTCTACCCATCAACGCCTTTATGTTTGTATGCGCTCTTAGGAATGAGAAAAACATGGATAAACCTGCCATAGCCATGTTGTTTCAGGAGATCTCTGCAAACTGGAGAAGATAATAAAACTAACTAGAATATTTGGCTCTTTATCTGTTTCACATAGGATGCCTATAAAAAATTATGGAGTTCATTTTATAACAGTGGAACAAGAGCACGCAGTGATTGTAATTCACGCTGTGTTAAAACCCTCTTCAAATGTTGTGTTAAAAAATGAAAAAAATAATTCACCATTTATACAAGCTAACACTATTAAGCAGCAAAAAAACACACTTTTTCTGCAACAAATTATATTCTCTCTCAATCCCGCTACGAGCCTAAGCTCTGATACCATGATAAAACTAACTAAAACACTCACACAATACACACAAAAGGTGTATGTGTAAACAAACACACACATATTACATTCATATTACTCTATTATATAGAGTTTTCCAGATCTAACTTATTCCTAAGTTAGAAGGAGAGGTTGAGAGAATTTCTCAAACATTACAAAACAACATCTCAAATATAGGATGTAAGCATTAATTCCAAAAGAGACAATGTGTCTGTCGTTGCATTTTACACTACTACATGGAGGGGGATTTTAAGACAAAAGAAATATTTTTTCTTAAAATTTTCGATACGAGGAGCTAGCAAAAAAGCTAAAAGTAAAGGATTAGGGGTATGTCTTTATGTTGTTTATGGGTTCTTCATGAAGCGGAGAGATGGAGGCTGAAAAAAACTGATGAGATTTAGGGCGATGGAGGCCAAAAACAGAGGTGTTTGGTGAGAGGTGCGATGGAGGGACTTTCGTTAAACTAGAATATGTAGTAACATGGTTGGAGTACTTTTTGGGGTCTCCATAGATTGTGTTTTAATCAATGTTTTTTAACTATTTCATTTACTTTGAATGCTAATTCTATCTGTTGGTTGCTGCTATCAGTACATTATTGTGCTAAAACTTCTGACAATCATCAACAACATGGATTAGATTATGGTGGAGGAAAATTATAGAATATCTGTTCACATAAAATATTCCTACTTCAAAATCTCTACGACAACTTTTGCGAGAAGAAGATGTTGAGGATAAAAATATAGAATTGTGGATTATTAGGGAACATTTGAGGTCTAAAATGAGCCTCCTAATAAAAATGTACAACTAAAAGAAAATTTATAAGAACAAATAGGATTCAAAATGATGATATCAACCATAGGGGATGATTCACCATTTTTGGGGTAAAAAACTAAAAGATTAAAAAATAATAAAATAATAAAACTACTTTTTCAACTTATAATTTCAACTTATCTCCCTAAGGTTTTACTCAAATTTCGAGTGAGAGTACTCATTGGATGAAAATTTTAATTCCTCATCCAAGGAGTACTCATGTTGCATACTTTCGATGGACCCTACTACACGAAAAATGATAAATACTTGAAAAAGTGTGATTACAATCACATTTTTGATGTATTTCTCATTTTTCGTGTAGTAGAGTCCATCAAAAGTATGAAACATGGGTACTCCTTGGATGAGGAATCAAATTTTCCATCCAACGAGTGTTCCTGCTTGAAATTTGAGTAAACCCATAGGGAGATAAGTTGAAAATATGAGTTGAAAAAATATTTTTTTATTTTCTTCCTATAAAATTTGATGATGTAAACTAATATTATTTTAGTATTTCTAGTATTATTTTCTAATTTCCTTAGGAGGCCCATTTTAGACCTCGAAATTCCCCTAATGTAATTAGTCAAAAAATTCACAAGGGTGATAATTTTGGTTGCAAGTGTGGAGGTAAATGGATTAAATGTAGCCTCCATTGGTGCAATTGTTGGTGTTGTTGAGTGCAATGCGTCTACGCATAATTATCTGGGCTAGATTCAGTTTTTATCATGATTCTGGGTGATACCAGGGATCTTTACAAGTTTTTTTTGTTTCAAGGTACAATAATAACAATTTTTTTCCACACTATTTGTTAGTCTACTATGTGGTATATATAATATTCCCTAGTTGGTTATTTATGTGGTCTTTCTTCTAAACCTTTTCTCTTGTGGACCTTCCCGCTCCTTCTCTGGTTTGGGATTGGTCAATCAGGGGATCTTCGAGGATCTTAACTGCTACATGTTGGTCTTCTCTATGGTATATCCAAGACATAATGGTTGGTTTTCTTATGTGGTATTTCTTCTGAACCGTTTCTCCTTTAGATATTCCTTCTCCTCTCTAGTTTTGGATTGATCGATAGGTGGATTTCCAAGGATATTTACTGCTACGTAAGTGAAATCATTTTGGCTGGTGGAGCTGGTATCATATTTGAATTTTGAATTCTATCACAGAGGAATATCTTGGGGTCATTAATTAGTTTGGTGGGATATTTATTTTCCAACTTGGCCCTTTATTATTTGAGGGACAATCCATTAATGGTTGCGTCGCCATTGAATATCTTTGTCAATTATGTCCTTGATGATATTTTATGAAGGACATCGGTTGTCGGTGATTGGCTTGTCTATTGTATTTGAAGGGGTGTCCTAGTGGATTAATTTGGTGACAACCTACATCGAGTGGGGTCAATAATTGACAAGTTATATCAATCTACGTTATCTATATATTTTATTGAGGTTTTTTCAGAAACTACTACATAAGGTAATTTTTGGTAATTCTCTCTACTTTGGTGCACATATAAGTGGGATTGCAGAGTGTCGAAAATGTCTGTTGTACAAATGGCCTTTACATCTATTAGTAGGATGTCACTTAATACTGAAGGAAATTGGGGCGGTGATGTGCCATTACATGATGTGTTGGTACATGTCACTATTGAGGAGGAGAGTCGTGGCTACCCCAAATCGGGAGTCTAGCCCTTTGGGACATCTCATGTACATGCAACTATAAACATGGATTAAATTTTTTTGTATCCCCACTAGTTATTGAACCAGAATGTGGTAATCCACATAAAAAAAAATTCCATCATTCGGGGAAAAAGAAGGAAGTTAAGGTTGATCCAGATTATCATAAACTGATTTTTAGTTTTGATGTTTTTGGACTGGGTGATAGGATTACAACAACAAAATTTGGTGAGTAAGTGGTTTTATTATGAATGGATAACTCTCAGATGGAGTCCTATATTAAAGAACATTGATACCCTATTCTTAAGTACTCTCCTCTTTTCAAGATTTTATACAATCAATGGTTTTTCTAATGATGACGATGATGTGGATATCTTGGGATCATATTGGGTTCATGATCATGGTTTTCTCTCTTTACATCACTGACACGTGGGTTTTTATCCATACCTAGAATTTCCACGACAGAAATTGGTTTCGAGATAAAATCCCTAGTTTACCCCTTGTATTCTATTCATGTGAATCACTAATTATGATTGGCAATTCCATTGGCAAATTTTATTTCGTGGAGGAAGAAAAATTTCTATAGAGAGATAAACATATCACATGGATTTTGGTGGAGGTGGAATTCTCTGTTGGCCTTCGTGCAGAGGTGGAGCTCAATTACAGTGGCTTCTCTCCTAGGCAACGAATTGACTACTGGGGAATCCCTTTTCATTTCCTAGAATTTCATAATATTGGAAATTTTATTGGCAAGTGCCCGCATAGATTTGGAGATCAGCGACATGGAATATTAGAAAATTTTTGCAATGGGCATCGTCCATTGACATTTATACATTCTCTGATGGCTCAAGATATTGGTCAACACTCTCTCTCGAGTAATTTTAAAATAACACCACCTATGACATGTCCTAAGCAACATATTCATAATTATTTGGTATCGAGTGTTGTTTCTCTTAGTAATTCTGCTTTCTGTCCTTTAAAATTGTTTCTCCACATATTCAGTTGTCACATTCTTATTTTATTGAACATTCTTCATTGTTATATGTACCATAAGTCTCTCCATGTTCGGACAATTTGGAATCTACCCACACACTATATTTTGATGTGAATAGGACTTCCTCCACTATTTATGACTCATTGATTTTTAGCGCTAAATCTACTCACATTAAATTTGGTACTTTTTCTATATACCTTTATTCTACTAATTTAGTGGGGAGTGATATTGAGTTTCTCTACCTTCACCCTGATATCCGTCTAGAGACCCTGTTGATTCATTCATCCTCCTCTCCTAAGATCTCTATTAGTCCCAATTTTCTTTGTAACGTGACCATTAGGAAGGAACAATATTAAATCTTCGAATCATTCGAATGAGGCTGATACTGACCTTCACAATTTTTCTGCAACATTGGATCCTAGTCCATCATCTTCTAGTACATCATCTTTTGTTTCTTCTTTCTCTCCTATTCGGGCCCTTAGATATTATTTGCCCGATTATGAGGGCTTACCATGCTAATGATGTCCTTAAACATCAAGGGCTTGGGGAATTCCCAAAAAATCCCCTTACTTTGGAATTTGATTGGGGTTAATCACCCCTCTATTATCTTATTACAAGAGATGATGATGCTTAGATACAAAATTTGGCCCATTATACTCTGCATCTATCCCGGGTGGCGGGTATGTGATGTGGATGCTTTGGTTTTATCTGGTGGTCTTGAGGATTTTTGGGATCCTAAGGTCATGAATTTTCTTGTCTATAAATACTTTGTAGGTATCCTTCTACCTAGTTTCATCAGGGGCTCGAAGGACATATTTAATATTCTTAATACATATGTGCCATATTCTTCTAGAAGATACTTCTAGAACAAATTGGAATCTTGTGGCCTGTTACAGATGGTATCCATTACTTTGGCAGGGGTTTTGAACCTCACCATTGAAGATAATAAGGGCCAATGGGATAATTGCAGAGTGGACCCATTAGAGGGTACTTCAATGATATTTTTGGTAGGAACCACTTGGTGGATATTTTGTTGACTCTCTTTATTTCGACATGGAGAAATGGGTTGGGTTGGGTCCGTAGGCATCACTAAGAGACTTGAATGTTTCATGCTTCACGAAATTTTTCTAGAGTGCTAAGGGTCTGTGAAATCATGGGTTATTCCATCCAAAATTTAGGACCATTACCCTATCATATTCCAGTGATAGGAAAATGGGGACTAGGGTAGTATTTCGTTCAAATTTAATCACCAGTGCTTAAAATTTCTTAAATTTGATTCATTAGTGCGTACTTTTTGGGCTCTAGGATCAGACCCCTTGATCACATCTTCTTTGGAAATTATTGGGCTTAAGTTAAGGGCTCTTAAAATGTCCCTAAGCCCTAAGCCCTTATCCTCTTAAACCTCACCCTTAACCCCTTATCCCTAACCCCTAAACCTATTAACCCCTAACCCCTTAACCTATTGACACCTATATCCCATAACCCTTAACCACTTAACCCCTAAATCCCCTGACCCATAAACCCTTGGTGCATAACCCTTAAACCTAAATCCCTTAACCACTAAGTAATTAGCCTCTAATCCCTAAACCCCCTAGACCTCAACCCCTTAACCAAATAACCGCATATTCCCTAACCCTTTACCCTTTACCATTAACCCCTGACTCCCAAACCCCTTAACTTCTAGAACCCCTAAGCCTTTCTCCCAAAGCATAGGTGCTCAAACAATAATATTTTTGGTCATATTAGGTTTGTGTCCACTAAACCATCAAATGAAACCTCCAAGAACTACTAGGGTCCAAGGAAAAGAGCCACAAAGTCCCCAAATCTTATCTACATTTTATGGAGAATCACATTTCCCCCAAATATCCTCCACATATTTTCTTTTAAAGGGAAAAAATATGGTATTATAATGTCCACAAATGCATCTAAGTTAATAGGAATAAAGGTAGGTTCATCTCCATGCATGAAAAAACGTAATTCATGTCCCCTCAAAGGAAAAAAGAGGATATAACAATGTCTATTTAGCTATAATCATCCTTTAACATTGGTCTATTCTCTTACCAAATGTTTGGGTAACAATCCAATACAAGTCTACAATATTTCTCAAAGCTTCTATCCAGAAAATTCTCAAAAAAACATTCAAATCCACTTAGTTTGATCCACGTATATTTGAAATTGACATAAGCAATCCTCAACTACATGAATGGTGCAATCTCCAAGCTTTCCATATCTATGTTCGTCCCCTTTTGACTCCCTATTTTGTTCCTTCAATACAAATCTGACCAAGGTCATCTTACAATTGGATCTTCCTTTTTCATATGGTGAGAATACTACCTCATTCTTTAGGAATGGCTTGCTTCTAAACAAAATTACATTAATACTCTCAGCATATGTGGGGCTAGAAGGTACATTAAGAGGAGAAAACATGGGTCAAAATCAACCTTATTGTCAAAAATAGGTTAAAAATATATAAAAATAAATAAATAATATCATGTAATTATTACATTGTTGGATGGTTTTTTATTAACTCCACCATTTTATTTCCCCATCTCCATGGTAACTTTTCATTTCGTTAATTCTTCAACCACTGCTTTCAATTTTCCAAGTTCCTTGTCTTTTTATTTCAACTTATATTATGTATATACAATTGAAGTTGATTGGGGAACCCCTAATAGTTGTGATGATAGGATTACTATCTCCCTTAGCACAACCCATAAACCCTAATTCATTTAAGCCCTTATCCAAGGGGGACCAAGGGTGTAGTTTAAGGGAATTGGGACCAAATTGTGGGGTTCATAACATTAGGAGAAGTTGAATGGTATGACCAAAAAGGTCGTAGGGGTATCTTGTTATGTATTTAATGGGGCAAAGGGAGGTCCAAACATGGTTTAGTAAGATCTATAATCCTAGCATTAGAGAATGAGAAGGTAGCTTAGGACCTAATGTCATATGGGATAATGGACCTAGAGGGAAGGAAACAAGATCAACTGACAAAGGAACCCCCGATATTGATGATAAGAGGATTAGGGGCCTCATTATTACAACCCATAAGTACTTAACCTATAACCAATAAATTTCCTATCCACTTAACCCGAAGTTATAATCCCTTAACCTGTTGTTATGGGATAATACACCCTAGGGTCTGGGTTGAGAAGGGCCAACAGAGCAAGAGGCATACAATAATTAAAAGCATACACATTTGCAGTCCTAATGCTTAAACTAGTAAAATGGGAAGAAGGATTAGTACCCATAGGTCTGATGTCTGAGGGCAATCCCATTGGGTTCAAACCCTCTACTTCTCCTAACCCTCCAAAAACCTGCAACTCATTCATGAAAAGAACATATACTACTGATAATTCAAAGTACGCCTGAGATATCAGTGTTAAATCATATAAGAATATAAGCATAAAACATGAAAACATTCATAATAATATCATATTCATGTATAAAGCATAAATATCATGAATATCAAGAATGGTACATAGCTTCTTTATTAATGAATGAAAAAGATGTGTGGAGGAATACCACCTAGTTCATCCATGGCTCCAAGCAAAACCATCCTCTAGATCCATCGAACCCAAGCCTCAATAATCTCCTTCTAAATTCATACACATGGATGCCATATAAGAGGAATGAACATCTCTATGAGGGAAACAAGTGTTTCCACAATCTGGGAGTGCAGGAGGCATAGGGATAAATTATACTTAATCAGAGACAGAATGGCTATAATATCAATCTCCTATATTTCTCCTCCCCTTAGGCCTTCCCATGAGGTGTATTTATACCACCCAAAAACATTTGTTTCAGTTGGGATGCACTTAGGCTATGGGAAGCTATAGGTAGGCTTCTGGTGTAACATGTAAACCCCACCCAAAAAACAAGGATTTTTTATATTTTTTCATCTTTCAAATTATATACGTGGGTTGGGTATAAATTGACCCACGTGTGCACACGCTTTTGAGATGGCTGAGTCACGTATGGAATTCAAAATAATTTTTTTTAGATAAAGGACCCAGTATGAAGGGAAACGGTTGCCCAAGGTCATGACTCAGAGCATCAACTATACAAAGGTGGAAAATGATGCTATAACATATGCTCCCTAGCATATTAGGTTAGAAGTGGTACGTGATGGTTGAAATGTATTACGTGTATACGAATAATCGTGCAAGGACTTGGGAGGATTTCACCAGATTTCAGCCTGCTAAAAACCAATGGAAGAGATTAGAAAGGAAGCTCATGTCTGAGGCGGGCATACCCATGCTCATAGATATTAAATCATGTCATCATATCATGTATAGAATAGATCCAATATGTATATAAGTACAAAGGAAACTAAGAAATGCATAGGGGATCATCTTATCATAGCCTCAAAAGTACATATCAAGGTCATGACATAGTATCACATATAGAAGAAATGATCAATGATGATAAAACAGATATCTAATCAATGATGTCACATAATTTATCCTCAAATTACCAAGTCATAAAAGTGGAATAATGGTACTGCATGCAACTTGAGTGCCAACATATAAGATGTTGCTGTGGTGAACTGCAACATATAAGGTGGATGCCGGTGAGCCCTGGTACTGCACCAAGAATGCTGCAACTCCCAAAGGCTACTCTACTTTACTTTATCAACCTGGGGTTCATAAAAACTTGTAGGTGACACTGCTATATACACAACAGACGCATCCTACTCATGTCATCCTCTTCTGAGTCCTACAAAAGGGTGTTATTTCAAGGGTTTCTGAATGAAGTCTGTCACACTTCTGACTTTAGACCTAGGTCTATAAGTGATTCAAATCCATTACTCTATCAAAAATCAAAGAACTATTCTACAACAAGAAAGTACATCTAGCTACTCTTCAAGGGAAGAAATCTACAAATTAAGCTATGGCAAGAAATGGAAGCAAACTAGGAATCTTTCATGAAGTAAATTGCTGAATTGAAATTGCAGAAACAAGACTAACATAATCACACACTGTTGGGTCAAATGGATAAACAAAATCTATCTACTTAATGTTTTAAATATCATGATTTTACTCATTCATCTAATCATGACCTAATTATGCTTGTAAATGCATTGTTTTGGAGCAAAGAGGAGAAAGCACTAAGGTAGTTTAGGAAGGTCTTGAAATCATGTGTGTAGGGATGAAGGTGTATCGATGGTCTTGGAAGGTCTGGATGAGGTGGATGATGGTTTTTGGGCTTAAGGAGAGGCCCACAAGTGCTGCTACATGTTTCCTGTAGTGCTACAGGAAAATCCTGAATTTCTATAGGAAACAGTCTGAGGGAAATCTGAGGCCAAAAATGGTGGATAAAAGAGTAGGGGAGGTGGAATGAAGATGTGTTTTAATGAATGGAAGGTGGCGAACCCCTTGGCCAAGCTCAAAAACACTTGATAAGCCTGTATTTCACTCCTAGGGTTGTTCACAGTGTGAAGTTGAAAAATATGAAAAACAAGGCTAATGGCAGTTTAATGTAAATAAGGCTAATGATGGGTGAGAAATGAAGCTATGGGTGCTCTTAAAGTCGTGCTTTGTTGTGCTACTTGAACCTGAAAGAAAATTACTTGTTCATGCAACAAACATTGGAAAATTCATGATGAAGGAAATGGAAAAGATGAGTTGAATTTGGAAAGAAAACCTACTTTAGCCTTCAAACAAAAATCTAAATTAGTATTCTAGAAATTCTCATGACACTACAAAAACCTAACTATTATTTCTGAGAAATCATAAAATAAAGAGAAAATTTGGCTTGTGGGGAAGGTGTGCCCTCCTCAAGCTCCAATAAAAGAGATGAGAGAGGGAGGCTTGACACACAACTTTCTGAGTTTATAAAATATTCTACCAACATTTATGCAAGCTTAACTACGAAAAAATACCAATGAAGTCAAACTAAAAATAGTGAATTGAAATGTAAGAAAACTAGATAAAAACTCATAAATCAAACTAGCTACAATGACATAAAAGTAAGCATGAATACACAAGAGAGGCTAAGGCCAATGGATTGGTCCCTAACCCACAAGCCTATCCCTCTGAAACTAAATCAGTGAAGGAAAATCTGAATACTCATCTTATTGCAGAAAATAATCTCATTACATAATCATAAGTCTTAAAAACATATTACAAGACCT
This sequence comes from Pinus albicaulis, assembly GCA_034641835.2. NCBI lineage: Eukaryota > Viridiplantae > Streptophyta > Pinopsida > Pinales > Pinaceae > Pinus > Pinus albicaulis. Next base: position 112,907 of record JAXQQM020066584.1, read on the forward strand.
AAGAGTCTATTAGCTTCCTTGAAAGTTCAAATCATAGTGAGCTCTTTCTCAACCCTATTTAACCTAGAGGGTAGCTACCAACAACTCCCTAAAAATTAGGAGATGTGTCCACTTTGACTGCAAGAGAAATGGAGCTTTGGTGCACTTGATCTCACACTTGCTTGGCCGCCTTTGATTTCGAGCCTTTGGAGGGAATATCGAGGATCCCTTAGTTGCCTTTGGTAGTTAAGGAGGTGGTAAATCACCCTAGAATATCTCCTTGTTATCTATGTCGAGATTTAATTATAAAATATTCATCAAAAGTGCATTATCTTCGTTATTATCTTGCATTTAACTCATATTAGGCATTCGATGTATGAAAAGCCTTAATCACTATCTACACTAGAAAAATAAGACCATAATATAATTTAAATGTGTGAAAGAGAGACTTAATAAGGCTAAAAAGGTGACAATTAACCCCTCCAATTATACCTAATCATGGAGCTCACCATCACTCCCCTACCAAATGGTTGCTCATCCTCTCAGCAACTTAGTCCTCCTTCTACATTTCTTTGAAAGCGTTAATGGATCCTCTAACTTCCCATGGAAGAAGTGTTGGAGCCTCTTCACGAGGGTAAAATCCATCATTCTTTTCTTCTTCCTCCCATTCTCTGTTCTACGCATATTGGTATTTTCCATCACTTAGTCCTAGCAGCAAGGGTGGACTAAGTTTCAAACCAAGCCACTGAATCTTCCTGGCCTACACGGCCCTCATGTACATTAGTGCTCTTTCTAGGGCACCTCTCAATCTCTCTGGTGTGTGGTATTCCATGTTTGTAAGACTGTGAGGGAGGCTATTCCATCGCCTTTGACTAGCCATTATGCATTCATTTCCCAACAACCTTGAAACATCATCAAAATGAGCCATGGCTTGAGCTTGTGTGTTGAGTTACTTTTCTGCAAGTGCAGCATCCTTTTCTATGTTGAGATGGTTGCTGATGACTCCCCTAGGGATGGATAGTTCTGCCCTAATGTGTAGAGGCTCTCTATTTTCTCTCCTCATGACCCTTCTTACTTCTTGTGTGCTAGCTCCCTCATTAATCATCCAAGAGGCTAATTTCATTAACTGCATGTCTCCCATTATAGGATTAGGGTCCCAAATTTTCAAGTCCATCAACATAATATTATGCATGTGGAATGCTATCATTTTTTCCTTATCTTCCATACTTGACTAGTTGAAAAAGTCAATGAATTGTCTGCAGTTCTGAAAGGGCAAGGATCCATGAGAGGCTAGTGTTCTGATTTGAAATAGGAGCAACTATTCTTTGAGGTAGATTGCATAGGAATATGATGGGTATCTATGTTGGATGGAATCCATGCACAAATCTGCCATGTTGGCTATTTGTTTGTCTTTTTGTTGAATCTGACCCTGCAATTTTTCACTCTCTGCTTGGGCCTTCTGAAGCTTCTCTTTCAACATGGATTCTCTAAGCCTAGCAACAGACAAATCCCTTCCCAACTCAACCACTCTTTCCTGCATGACCCCTATGTCATTCACACCTTTGGTTGTAGAAATATTCATCCAATGAGTGTGTGCCCTCTCCTCTTCCAAATGATATAATAAAGGTATTGTAAGCTTATGAGGAATCAATCTGACCCCTTCAATAAATGTATACTAGGAGCTGAGATTTTCTTGAGGGCTAGGGTGTGAAATGACTGATACATCATTAAGCACAGGTTTTGGTGAGGTAGGCTCCTCCTTGTCATCTTTTAATTCCCCCCCTCTTTCATATTGCCTTTCATCTTGTGCCTTTTCCTCAACTTCTCCTCTTGCCCATCCATGGTTGTATTTTCTCCCTCGACCTAGGCTTCTTTCTTTGATTCTGGGTCTACTAGAGTTTCCTGTAGCAAAGACAAAGTTTCCTATAGAAAACTCGGTTTTTTATGTTTTAAGACCCTCTCTTGCTTGTTTTTCCATTTTTTCTGTATTTTCAGGGTATGTGGGGGTTGTTATATGTGTATGGGATGCCAAACTTGTTGAATGTATTCTTATGTAGGTCACAGGTGAGGTGACCTATTGAACCTTTCCTTCTTATATCATAATTTCATCATCTTTCTTCGGTGACTCCTCAATGGCAATAGGGCTTTTAGTTGGAGTTCTTGGTTTCCCTTGCCTCACCCTTTGGTTCTTCCTAGTCATGAAATACATGGGTGTTTGGCTCTTCCTCTCTTTTTTCACTGGTGTGCTCAAAGTGGCTAGGGTAGCAACCACTTCCTGATCTGTTATCTCTGATGATATGTTGGTGTGCTGAGGGGAGGTATCATTACCTAGCATAGGGTCCAATATTTTCTTCTCCTCTTCCTTTTCTTCCTTATTCCCTTCATTCTCTCCCTTCTTTGTTTCTAATGTCTATGTGTTTTGAGTTTCAACCTCCATTTCTTCTTTTTCTTCCTCATCTTCACCCTCCTCTTCTTCTACTTCTACCTCCCTCTCTCTAAGACTAGAACCAGAGGCTTTTCCTGTTTAAGTGGCTATGAAGGCTTCCCTATCCATGTCTATGAATTATGACCAAGACACATGGACGTTTAATCTTTTCATAGCATCACTCACTATCAATTTTATAAGGTCACGATGAGCCAAATGTTGGTATTTCCCTTATCTCACCTTTTCTCTCATGTTCGTTATTGAGTTCAAGAGGAAATGAGGGATGCTCAATCTTTGTTCTAGAGGGAGTTAACCTTGAAATCTAAGCTCATTCAACAACCAAAAATGGTGTCCATAGACTACACTAAGTCTTCCTTCAAAGGAAATTAATTTCATGATATGGAAGGCTACTTCAACCCAAGGGTATGGAAGGCTTTCTCTCCTCACTCCATTATTATACTCAATGTATTCTTCTCTTGGAAAAAATAGGATTTTCTTGGCTGCAGTGCTTGGCATACTTTATTTAATCCATTGGACTCCTAAGGGAAAAGTGGTGATTATGCTGATTAGTTCAGGTGAAAGAATGATGGTCAAGCCCCTAAAGGCTAACCATAGTGGTGTCTCTCTCCTTTAAGTGTGATTGAAGAGCCACTGCAAAATATCGAGCTATCTCCTCATAAAAACCCTTCAAAAGCTCTAAGAAATCTAGCCATTGGTGGTTTCTAAAATTTTCCATTACTTGAGGATGTTGTCTTATTCTTTTAATATCAGTGGGCTCCCTTATGTTAAATCCCCCTCCCATTTTCATGGCCGTGATAGGAAGGTGGTAAGATGTTTGAGAGTTATATGTGAAGAGGTCTTGGAGATTATGGTCTCAAAAAAATTCAAATTTTCACCATTTAATTCCCAATTATAACAGACTGTGTGTAAATTTCATGGAGAAATTGAAATTTTGGAGGGTGACAACCACTTACCTCTGTCTTCTAGTGTTTTTTCTTGGGAGATGGTGGCCTTAGGAAGTAATTTCACCCAAAGGTGACTCTATTTTTCCCTCTGTATCATTGTTGATCTTCCTGTGTAGTTTCCTGTAGCACCTGATTTTTCCGATAGCACAATGGTGCATGCAAGCTTATACTTCAGTGCTCATTTCTTTGATGGCTCCTCTGGCTTCATTTTCTCCCAATTCTCTCGAAATTCTTATCAAGGTGGATATAATGAGGTAGAACTCACCTTTATGGTCTTTTTAACCAATTTGGAGTGGAGTGTTGACTCATACTTTAGCATGAGCTTCCCTCTTTGGGACTTTTGGTCCCACTCTAGTTAATGATTGCCTCAGCCTCGTAATCACATCCTCATCCTTGTTCACTCCCCTTTGACTGATTTGACTTTTCCATTTGGCATCTACTCTTCACTTTTCATTCAGTTTAACTTTACGAAGGTGGCCAAGTTAATTGGTCACCCTTTTTTCCTTTTAAGTCTCTAAACCTTGACATTAAAATATTTTGGTCATTATGAATGCATAGCGAGAGGTGAAGGGCCATACCTGAGCCTATCTGGTTTTGGTGTGTTGCAGAATGATTTGGTGCAAGGAGCTAGAGTTTTTGGTTGCAGACATGATCTTCCTCTTATTGTATTTTTTTTTTCCTAAGTGAGCAGCTTGTTTTCTGAGTAAGTTTCTTGTTTTATGAGTGAGTTGCTTAACCTTTTATTTGTTTTTTTCTTCTTGCATGTGCTGCATGGAGGTCCTCAGTGCCTTGGCTAGCGTTTTCACTCTCCTGGACTATGTTGGTGGTTCTCTAAAGCCATATTCTTCAACTAATCTTCAGCTTTGGTCCTTGTTGTGCCATACACATAATTTCTACAGGAAAATTTCCAACTTCCTGTAGCAACCTTCTTTCCGCTTATTGGGGATCCAGATTGCTTAGAGATGAAGTGAAATGGTTTACAGAGGTTAGGAAGGGAGTGATGGAATGAGTGGAGTGATAGATAAGTAAGGGAAAAGGTTTTGATCCAAGGTATAAATGGTTTAGCTACTAGTGGTGCAACATAGGGTTTAGGGAGTGAATCTTTGTGTAGGGAGTGAACTGATGGTTAGGAGTGATACGTATAGGAAAAAAATAAATTATCATGCTCTTTAGAAATCCTGTAGCTGCTAAAATTTCCTATAGAAATTATAGTCACGGGGGAAAATGGAATTTTCTGCCTACCTGTGGGGTGAAATGAATGAATGGGTTTATGCTAGATTGGTTCATGGAGTGTGTAAGCAGAGGAGAGGGAGAAGTGAGGAAAAACTACTCCTCTGGATCCAAAACCCATCTTTGATCAATAACCTGCAAAACAGAAGAAAAAAAATGAGTGCATAGGTATTTCCTTCTCTTTTTCCTTTTGTTACTTCCTCTAACTTTTTTTTTTTTTTTGAAGGCATGTGGGCTACCTCCACAAAGGTTTTCAACCCACAAACTTGCATTGGGCACCTCAAAGAGGTTTTCAACAAAGGATAATTTATTTATTATTTTTTGTTTTTTTGTTTTTTTTTTGCTTCGGGATTGCCTAATGGAGGTTTTCAACCCTGGAGTTGGCCTTGGGCACCTCAGAGAGGTTTTCACTGATTCCTCTTTGTTTTTATTTTCTCCTTTTTTTTTCAAGGAGGGGAAGGTGCTGGAAACTATGGAGTCTCCCATGACATACACCTCCCTATTTAAGGAATTTATAAATTCCGCCCTAGAAAGGGGATTTTTGTAACCTTTAAGCTTATAACCATTGACAAGTAGGGGAATCCCTTCCTCATCTATGGTTATGATCTGACTACACCATTATCATAACATTTGTCTACTTTGTAGGGTACCAACCATCTTGTCACCAGTTTGCCTTTGAAATCCATCAACCTTGAGTCATACACCAGTGCCCAATCTCCTTCTTCAAAGGTCTTCTCCTTAATGTGCTTGTCATGCCAGACCTTCGTTTGCGGCTGAATCACTTATGTGTGAAGGAGTGCTTGCATCCTGAACTCATCCAATCCATTTAATTGCAACAACCTTTCTTGTTGGGCCTTTGATATATCCAAGTCCTGCCATCTTGGTGTTGAACTCAAATTCAATTGAAATCAAAGCTTTCTTCCCATAGACTAAGTCATAAGGAGTGAACCCTATTGTTGTTTTATAAGTAGTGTTGTAGGCGCAAGTAGCTTCCACCAATCTGTCCGCCAATATTTTCTTATGCTGCTCACAACCTTGGTTAAGATATTTTTGAACGTTCTATTGGTCACTTCCACTTGGCCATTTTCTTGAGGGTGGTAGGAAGTGGAAGTGTTATGCTTTATCTTGTGCCTCCTCAAAATATTATCAATGATATGACATCTGAATTGTGCCCCCTGATTAGTGACTACCCCTCTGGGTATCCAAATTTGTAGAACACATTCTCTCTCGGAAATTATGCTACCTTCTCCTCCATTGCTACCTTAATATATTTTGTTTCAACCCACTTTTTCAGGTAGTCAGTGCAGAATATGATATACTTTTTCTGGCCAAATGGTGTATCAATGGGTCCAATGAAGTCCATTCCCCACTTGCCGAATGGCTCTAGAACCACCTAAGGTTGCAAGTGCAGCTCATCCCTCTGTGTAGGCTTCTCCATCCTTTGGAACTGATCACACCTACTAGTGTATATTTTGCAATATTGGTGAAGGGTAGGCTAATAGTAACCTGCCTATAAATCTTTGAAGGTTGTCCTTTTTGCACCAAAGTGGAATCCACAAGCACTATCATGAAATGTAAAGAGGATGTAAAAAAATTATTCCTCCCTCGCACATATCCTGAGGATTTGGTCAAGGCCTAACTTGAAGATATTTCCCCCAATCTAGGTGAAAGGAGCACTTTTTCTGGCGATCTTTCTCTTCTCCTTTGATGAGAGGTTAGGGGAGAATTTTTCAGCAACCAAGTAGTTAGCTATGTCAAAAAACCATGGAGAGAGTGCTGAGATAGAAAATAGGTGTTCATCTGGGAGCTGGTCATCCACCATTCCTCATTTATTTGCAGATAGAGCTAGCTTGGATAAAGAATCAAAAAAACATTCTCATTTCTAGGTTTATCGACACTGGTTAGGTAAAACTAGGTTTGTTTATTGAATATTTGATGGCTGCATGGTTAGTCTATACAAAGGTCTGATAACTAGTGATGTAATGTCTAAATATTTTTAAAGCATGGACAATGGCTAACATTTCCTTCTTTGTGACAATATAATTGAGTGCGGCCTTGGACAAGTTCTTACTAATGAACTAGATTGCATAAGGTAATTTTTCTTCTAACTGCCCCAAGGCTGCCCCCATAGCTTTTTCTAATGCATTTGTTTGGATGTATAAAGGTAGAGTCCAATTTGGACCTTGAAGAATGGGGGCAGTAGTTAACTTTCCCTTAATGGTCTCAAAAGCTTCTTGACAGAGACTGGACCAAGTAAACTCAGAGTATTTGGCCAAAAAACCAAATAGTGGCGAAGCCAACTTGTTGAAATATTTGATAAACCTTCTATAGTAGCTAGCTAAACCTATGAAACCCCTGACATATCTCTGATTTTGAGGAGCAGGTACCCTTTTGATGATGGTGATTTTGTTCGGTTCCACGTATATTCGTGCTTGGGAGATTGAGTGTCCCAATACTACTGCTGATATTTTCAAGAATTCACACCTTTCTGGGCTCAAGGAGAGATGCATCTCAATGCATCTTTTCAGTACTTTTCCAAAATTGGAGAGAGATTCCTAGAATTCATCCCTATAGGGTGTGAAATCATCCATGTAGATTTCAATTGAGTCATGAACTAGCTCGTAGAAAATTCTCAAGACAACTCTTTGGAAGGTAGCTGGGGCATTGCACAACCCAAAGGGTAGGACTCTATAAGCGAAGGTACCCCAAGGATATGTGAAAGTAGCCTTGTCCTAGTCTTTAGGGATAATTTGGATCTAGTTATACCCATTGAACCCATCTAAGAAAGAAAAGAACTTCTTTCCTGCAAGGCCATCCAAGACTTGATCTATAAAGGGAAAATGGAAATTTTCATTCTTGGTGGCTTTGTTGAGTTCATGATAATCAACACAAATTCACCATTTTCCATTCTTCTTCGAGACTAGGACAAGAGGAGATACCCATTCACTTCTTGATATAGGATAAATGAAACATGCATCCAACAATTTCTGCAGTTCTTCCTTGACTATGTCTTTTAGAGCTAGGTTCATCCTCCTTTGGGGTTTGCACACATGCTTGCATACTTCTTTAATGTAAATATAATGTCTGCACACCAAGGGATGTACCCCTTTCATGTCCTTGTAGTCCCAAGAAATTGCATATAGGTTCTCTTTCAAAAGCTAGCATAGTTTCTCTTCTTGTCTATCTGAGAGGTTTGAGTTAATTTTCAGAGATTTGGATGGTAAAATTTCCACAACCTTGGTGGTTTTAGAGGTTGAATCAACTCATTGTAGTTCCATCCAAAGTTGAATTTCAAAATCTTTGATTAGGTTTTTAAGTGGGCTATTAGTGGGGGGATGGTTTTGAATGAATTGGTCAATGAGTTCATATTCATCAAGCCGCCCCCTCTAAGAACATCATATATGGTACAAATGGAGTAGGGTGTAGTGTTGTATACTTCATATTCTTCTTCATCCTCCAACCATATAGATAGGTCATAGTCAATTGAAGGTTGGGCTGGAGGATATAATACTAGCTATTTAGATAAGGGCCCATTATGAATAGTCATGTTTCCATCCTAACAACTAATATAAGCATCGACAATGGCTAACCAAGGTCTCACTAGAATGAGAGGACATAAATTAAACTTCATTTTTCACTTGATAACCAGGAAATCTGTAGGATACTCCCAAGAGTCAATTGAAACCATAACATCCTCAACAATTCCTTCCGGAGTTATTGTGAACTAATATGCAAGTTGCAGAACCGTTGTGGTTTTCCTCAAAGTCCCTTGAAGGTTGAGTGTAATATTCCTAATTAGATTTTGGCTAGTTGGAATATTATATTTTTCTTTTATTCATAACTTAGATGAATAAGTGGGTAGAGAGACCCTTAAATCTCTTTAGTAGGAATAAAACCAATTCCAGTATTAATGTGGATCAGTGTAGCTAGCTAAAATAAAGCAAACCTTAGTGTGAATGGGGTCAATGCATGTGGATGGGGTCAAGGTTGACCAAATCAACAGTGTTGCCATAGAGAGAGTGGAGCTAGTGGGGACAACGCAGTTATGGTGGAGGAGTGTTTGCATGGTAGCAGAATCTTTAATGAGCGTGGAAAAGGGTGACGAAGCTCACCAAGAATATAAGGAAGGGGATGGAAGCCATATAAGGCATTCTGATTATTGTTTATGTCTTAGTATTTTATGATTTTATGCACGCTTCATCTGTTTAGCGGAGTCTATTGTGTTGTTTATCTCAAGGATGTTTCCAGGCGGAAATCCCACCCTCATCCTCGGGGGACTTCGGGTGCCCACTCAGGAGAGGTTCCTTTGAGCTTCATTCCACTATCCTGCATCAGGCCAAGCTTCGACTATCTTCAACAACATATTCTCCTTCAGGAATTGTGCAAATCAGGAGGGCAGTAGCAGTGGAGGGTTAGAAAACCGAGTTTATGAGCTATTTTCCTAGTGAAGGGGCCAACCTTTCACCCGAAAAGCTAATTGGGAGAATTTGCAACCATTTTCTTGTCATTTTAGCCATTTCCTTGCAGTGATTTAGTGATACAACGTTATTCAGCCATAGGGCTACAGTTTTCACATTATGCATCTTTTGTATTTCTGGAAACCATTTCTGGGTTGTCTTGGAGTTGTGCTCGGGAGCTTACATATTTATTCCCGACACCTTTTTAGCATTATATAAGCAGATATATCTATTTCCATTTTCCAGTTGCAGTGTCTCTCACTGGGACTGCACTGTCTTTTATTCTGGTATTTTGTATAGCAGCAACATTTGATGTTTTGGTGTATTTGGGCATTGGAAGCTTATCTTGCCTTGTTTGAGTGATTTTTTCATCAACATATTGTACTTATTTTCTACTGTGATACATAATATAATGGATCTATGATCTGCTCATGTGTATTGTGTTGATATTTGTTGTAACTTCCAATTTTATATTCAATATTGCTGCTTTCATTTTTCGAGATATTGCAGTGGTATCAAAGCATAATCTCGGCTCAGCCTATGGGGCAGTGCATCTATAGCAATGGAGGAACGATAAATTCCAAAACTTCTTCTCGAGACCATGCAGAATATTTCCAAAGAGATCAAGGAGATGAGGTTAGAAATACAGAAGGAATCCCCTAGAGGGTTTCAACATGGACAAAGTTCTGACACTTCACATATTTGGTGTGAGAAATCAACAATACAACCTTCTTCACAATGCTCCACCATGCCCACATTCCTAACAGTAGGAAATGAGGTTGGAGGGAAACAAAGAGAGGAAACTCTTGGAGATTATTTCTTAGAATATGAATCTCAATCTCATAGGTTCAAGGAGCACCTGAAGTTCGAAGGGTTCTATCGGATCAAGGACAATAGAAGACCCAACAATCACAATAGAGGTAGAGGGTACATGCAGAACAATGATCTGCAGCGTCACCCAAGTGCACAACAAAGGCTTGGGTAGAGAAGTTGGATACTTATTTCCGGCTAAACCAAGTTTCAAAGATGGATGCCATTAAGATAGCATCACCGCACCTAGAATGTGAAGCACATGAGTGGTGGTTTCATGGCCTATCTACACTAGGGCATGCTAGTTTTAGTGCTTATGCAAAATTCACCTGGAGGTTGGTGAAGATATTTGACCACAGGAATCCATAAGCACATTTTGTTGATCTAACCAAGCTTAACCAAGTAGGAGATCCAGAGACTTATATCTCTGAATTTATAAAGCTCTCAGTTATGGTGTCTGATCTATCTACAATTAGTAGATTATGTATGTTTATTGATGGGCTAGCATAACCATTGCATGGGTTTATGAAATCCACTAGAACAAATACGCTCCAAGAGGCTATTGAGAGGGCTAGAGATTTGTAGCATGCTTGGCCCAAAGAAAAAGCCCCAGTCTAGCAGAAGTTATTTTCTCAAGAAAAGGGAAAGGATGTGAAGTTTCCTCCCTCAAAGGGGAATCATGAGAATGGATCTCTTGATGATCATGTCTAGGGAGACCTGAGGAGGAGAAAACTTTGCTTCACTTTCCAAGAGCCATGGATAGCAGGAAACCAGTGTGCTATAGGAAAGACACACTATATTGAGGTGTTATTTGACGATGGGGAGGAGGAAGCAGAAGGTTTAGAGGAGGATACCAATGTTGTAGCGTCATGAGAGGTTGCACCACCATCAGGAGGTGTGAAGGGAGCATTTTCTCCAACATGAGGAACTCTTGCAGCTTTGCAGGTAGTTCCAAAGTATCTAGCATTGAGGGTTAGAGGCACTATTCAAGGGAAGAGAGTATCGGTTCTAATAGACAGTGGGGCTACCCATAACTTTATTGATACTCAGCTAGTGCAGAGGAGGGGCATTCACATGGATGATTTTGAGGGCTTCTCAGTTTTGGTTCAAGGAGCTAGAACCATGTTGTGTGCCAAGTATGTTCTGGCATTAACTATCACTTTGGGGACCTACACATTGACAGACCACTTCTTTGTGGTTGATATTCAAGAAACTCATGTGATATTGGGTGTTCAGTGGTTGATCACCTTGGGGAAGGTTACCATATACTGGGAAACCTTGGAGATGGAATTGACAAGTAAGGGGAGTGGTAAGAACCAGAAGATCAAGGACATGCACACCTATCCACCCCAAATTTTCTCAGCACATAGGATGGAGGCTGATTTGTTCATAGGGTACATAGAGTGGGCAATGCAACTACATATGTCAGAGGTAGGAGGAAAAGATGCACATTACATTCAGATGTGTAGTATATTCTAGACCATTATTCTATAGTATTTGGAGATATCCCACTAGGGAGGCCACCTGAACGAGGATTTGAGCACAATATTGAGTTGGAGCATGGGATCCAAGCAACAATCATGAAACCCTATAGGCATCCCAAAGCCTATAGGGATGAGATTGAAAAAACCATTAAGGAGCTCTTGGCTTTAGGACATATCCGACCCAACACCAATCCTTTTGCTTCTTATGTGGTCCTGGTAAAGAATAAGGATGGCACATTGAGGATGTGCAATGACTATAGAGCTTTGAACAAGAAAAAAATGAAGAACGAGTACCCAATCCCCAAGATCGATGTGTTGATGGATGAGCTAAGGGGATCCAAGTAATTTTCAAATATTGATTTGAGGTCTAGATACCATCAAATCAGAGTGAGGGATAAAGATATCCCCAAGATGGCATTTAGATGCCACTATGGCCATTCTGAGTTTTTGGTGATGCCCTTTGGGTTAACCAATGCTCCAGAAACTTTTCAGTCCTGTATGAACCACAATTTTCTTAGTCAACTGAGGAAGTTTTTATTGGATTTATTTGATGAAATTCTTATTTAGAGTCGCACATGGGAGGATCATTTGCAGCATATTGAGACATTATTACACATTCTTGAGGAGAATCAATTCTATGCTAAGCTCTCCAAGTGTGATTTTGGACTCATAGAGATGCTCTATTTAGGCTACATTATTTTAGTGGATGGAGTGAGGGTTCATGAGGAGAATATCTACGCTATTAGAGATTGGCCTAATTCAAATAATGTCACAGAACTTTAGGGGTTTGTAGGCATATTTACCTACTACCAGAATTTTGTTAAAGGGTTCTCTCAACTAGTAGCACCACTTACATATTTTACGAAGAAGGGAGCCTTTAGTTGGGGAGCCACAACGTAGAGGGCCTTTGATAGGCTCAAGTAGGTGATGAGCAACTATTCGGTGTTTGTTTTTCTAGATTTTACCCAACCCTTTGTGTTGGAATCTGGTGCTTTAGGGGAGGGAATTGGAGCAGTTTTGATGCAAGGGGGTCACCCCATAGCTTTTGAGAGTCAGAAGTTGTTGCCTCATGAGAGGTTGTACTCTATATATGATAAGTAGATGTTGGATATCATGCATGCATAGCCAAATTCCGGAAATACTTGGTGGGCAACAGATTTCGTGTGAAGACTTATCACAATAGTCTTCGGTTCTTTCTTGACCAAAAGAAACTGCAAGAGAAGCAGCAGAAATGGGTGAACAAGATCCAATAATATGACTTTGACATTGAATATGTCAAAGGGAAGAGAAATGTAGTAGTAGATGCTCTATCTCGGAGGCTAGCAACACTATCTTTGATGAGTGTGGATACAGATTGGAAGGCCCAGCTGTTGGTGGAGTATTCCAAAGACCGCTTTACATGTGAGATCCTAGATGGACAGGTGATCGATGAGAGGTTTAGAGTGATGGACGAGGTCATCTATTACTGAGGCTGGATCTTCTTGACTAGATATTCTAGACTCAAGAAGAAGATTCTGTAGGCATCACATGATTCACCACTTTCCTATCATTAAGAATTCACCAAGACATATCGAGCCATTCGGGAGAGATTCTCATGGAAGGGTCTCAAGGAGGATGTGCTCCAACACATCATGGGGGTGCATATTTTTCCAATAGAACAAAGGAGAGAAAAAAAATCCTACAAGATTTTTGCAACCACTCCCTATTCTGGAAGGGAAATTGGAGAGTATTTCCATGGACTTCACCACCGACCTACCTACAGTTCAAGGTAAGGATTGTATCTTTGTAGTTGTTGATAAAATAACAAAGTATTCACATTTATTTTCTATTTCTGCAGGATATACTAATTCACAGGTGGCTGAGATGTTCTTTTCAGATGTCTTTAGACTCCATGGTCTTCCAAAGACCATAATCAGTGATCGGGATAGCCGCTTCATGGGTGGATTTTGGCAGGAGCTCTTTTGGTTAGTGAGTACCGAGTTAACACCAAGTATCAGTTATCACCCTCAAACTGATGGATAGACAGAGATAGTAAACAAGTAGTTGTAAGGCTACTTTTGGAACTATGTTTTAGGGCAGCAAAGGGCATGGTTGCGCTGGCTCCACTTGGGGGAGTATTTATACAACACAACTTTTCACATGTCGATTGACATGACTCCATTTCGTGTTCTTTATGGGTATGATGCTCTATTATTTTTTGATGTGATGTTTGGAGCAAGAAAGGCTCCTAGAGCCAAGGAGCGGATCCAGGAGAGTTACAATATACTCTATGCTTTCAAAGACAACATTGCTACAACCCAAAACCAACAGAAGTTGTATGCGGACCATGGCTAGATGGAGAGGCAGTTTGAGGTTGATGATTTATTCTATCTTCGCCTTCAGTCCTACAGGCAGTCTACACTGAAGGAGAAGGGGGTTGAGAAGCTTAAGCCCTAGTTCTATGGGCCATACAGGGTGATCCATCATGTTGGAGAGGTAGCATATGAGTTGAAGCTCCCCATTGGGAGTAAGATCCATAACATTTTTCATGGCTCATGCCTCCAAAAGTCCATTGGACAACATGTGGTTGCCACCATGGATCTCCCACCTATTGAGGATGAGGGCCATCTATTTTTACAACCAGAAGCTATCTTGGAAAATCGGGAGAGGCAACTAAGGAGCAATGCGATTAGAGAATATTTGATTCGATGCCAAGGAAACTACTAGATGAGGATGCCACTTGGGAGGGAGAGAAGATTTTGTAGCATCTATATTTATAGTTTCTTGAGGACAAGCAACATTTTGGAGGGAAGGACTGTAATATTCCTAATTAGCTTTTGGATAGTTTGGATATTATATTTTTCTTTCATTCATAACTTAGATGAATAAGTGGGTAGAGAGACCCTTAAATTCTTTAGTAGTAATAAAACAACTTCAAGTATGAATGTGGATCAGTGTAGTTAGCTAAAATAAAGCAACCCTTAGTGTGAATGGGGTCAATGCATGTATATGGGGTCAAGGTTGACAAAATCAACAATGTTGCCATAGAGAGAGTGGAGCTAGTGGGGACACAGCAGTTATGGTGGAGGAGTGTTTGCATGGTAGTAGCATATTTAATGAGTGGGACCAAGGGTGAGGAAGCTCACAAAGCATATGAGGAAGGGGATGGCAGCCATAGAAGGCATTCTGATTATTGTTTATGTATTAGTATTTTATGACTTTATGATTGCTTCAACTATTTAGTGGAGTCCGTTGTGCTGTTGAGCACAAGGGTGTTTCCGGGTGGAAATCCCACCCTCATCCTCGGGGGACTTCAAGTGCCCACTCAGGAGAGGTTCCTTTGAGCTTCATTCCACTATCCGGCATTAGGCCAAGCTTCATCTATCTTCAACAGTTTATTCTCCTTTAGGAATTTCTCAAATCATGAGGGAAGTAGCACTGGAGGGTTAGAAAACCGAGTTTATGAGCTACTTTCCTAGTGAAGGGGCAAAAATTTCACCCAGAAAGATAGAGGGGAGAATTTGCAACCATTTCCTTGTCATTTCAGCCATTCCCCTCCAGTGATTCAGTGATACAATGTTATTCAGCCATAGAGCTGCATTTTGCACATTCTGCATCTTCTATATTTCCAGAAACCCTTTCTGGGTTGTCTTGGAGTTGTGCTCAGGAGCTTAGATATTTATTCCCGACACCTTTTGAGCATTATGTCAGAAAATCTATCTATTTCCATTTTCTAGTTGCACTGTCTCTCACTGGGACTGCGCTGTCTTGTATTCTGGTATTTTGTATAGCAGGAATATTTCATGTTTGGGTGTATTTGGGCATTGGAGGATTGTCTTTCCTAGTTTGAGTGATTTTTTCCTCAACATATTGTACTTATTTGCTACTGTGATACATAATATAATGGATCTATGATTTTCTCATGTGTATTTTGTTGATATTTGCTGTAACTTCTAGTTTTATGTTCAATATTGCTTCTTTCCTATTTCAAAAAATTACTGTGGACTGATCTGCAAGTTGCAGACCCATTGCGGTTTTCCTCAAAGTCCCTTGGAGCTTGAGTTTAAGCATAGTTTCCTTGGTCATTGAATTGATGGAAACCCTGAGATTAATCAAATTATTGGGGACTATGACACCATCTATGTGCTAATCTACAACTTGACTACCAGGGTCCACGTACTTTGGGAAGATCACCCTTCCCAACATTAAGTCGGATTGTTGTCCTACTACATTGATGGTGGGGGTATATTTCTTCTTTCTCCCAAGTTTCTTGAATCAATTTTCCTTGATGAGCCTATTGTAAATAGGGACATCCTTAATGGCCTGATGAAGGGGTATTTTACATAAAAAAAAATTATTTCACCTAGAAGTTTAGTCTCCTCTCGAGTGTGCTGACCGGAGTGGATCAAGCACTCATGAAAAGGAGGTTGTCAGATCTGAGTGTTACTTTCTTCCTTTTCCTCCTCAACCTCTATAGGTGGAGATGGAGGATGGTTTTCTGGGAGTACTCTACCAGGCTTGATATTAATCTCCTATATCTCCACATCATAAGCTGGATAGGATGTTTCTCCACTATAAACCTGTTGTGCCTATCTATTCTTCAAGTTCTAATTGGGTTGTGCAGGCATATGGGGAATCTTGGGTGGAGCAGAATGAGTAAGCTGAGGTTGAGGTTGGGGTGGATGCATTAGAGCAGGTGGTTGGTTATGTTGAAGCATCCACCCATGTGATTTTTGAAGTTCAACAAGAAATTTTAGCACCCACGCTAGTGTGGGACCAAGAGGTCCAAACAGCACCTACACTAGTGTGGGACCACAGGTCTTAACAACACCTACACTGGTGTGGGCTAAATTTGGCACATGCCTATTTTAGTTATCCCTTAATTAAGATGGACAATAAAATGTAATCTAATCTCAAAATAACTTGTAATAGTTAACTGAGTCTGATAAACTCAGTGAACTCATGAATTTCGAGTTGAGGGTAGTTGGTGAGGCATGTATAGTAATTCTAGTTGTGATAGAGTTTGAAGTGCAGTGGTGCATTAGTTAATGCAGGTTGTAATTAGTTTAACTAAGTTAAGTGAGTTAAACTCATTTTTGCTAGTTGTAACTATTTGATACACTAGTGAGAGATCAAGTGAATTAAATATTAATTAATTCAAAATCGGTGATATAACATGAAGCTGAGGATTTAATATTATTAGTTTCATGCATGCCAGTTCCAGTGGAGACCCAGTTGAGATCTAAGTGAAAAGGAAGTTGACTATCAGTTGTAGGATTATTGGGTTGCACCCATGCAACCAAAAACCCATTGGATTGCCCATGATCCTTGCGTAGTATAGGAAGGCCAAAATTCCTATGGAATAGGGATTTCATTCTACACAAATTGTGAAAGCAAGGTAGGCTATCAGGAGGCACTAAATTGGCTAATTATTGCTCAGTTTTTTCTAGGGCAATGTGAGACAGTTAGCTAAGTACAAGAGGGCTCTTGTGAGAAGAGTTGTATGTAATTTTTTATGTATCCATGCTGAATATACAATATAATATAGTGGGGTTTTGAGCAGTAAGATTTCCCCAGGAAATTATCTGTGTTGTGGTTTCATTGATTCTTCTTTGCTTGATGTGATTGGCGATTGTGTTTTTAATTCCATAATTGATTTGTAGAAGTGATTCAGTATCTAGATTTAGCACATTGTTAGATCATATTTAATCCAGGCTATACATGATTTTTGTATAATTTCTACATGGTATCAGAGCACAGGAAATCACAATAGTGAAGGAGGAGCGGATTTTGTGACTAGATAGAATTCGAATTTGTAGAAAGAATTTCTTGGTGTTCATTTGATTTAGGATCGAAATGGCTTTCAATGTATTTAGATTGGCGTATGCACTCGAGGAAATCTCCAAATATATTTATAGGAAGGATAGGATGGAGGCACTACTTGAAGACAATGGCTTGAAGGAATTCATTGATAATGATTTTCCTAAACCCATTGTGACAGATGATGCAAATATTGATGCATGGAAAAAGAAATTGGTAAAGGTGAGGAGGATCCTACTGGAGGGAGTACGAGACCACATTGTCTCCAGCCTCTGTGGGAAATCCACACCATATACAATGTGGAAGGCTTTGACAGATCTTTTTAAGAGTAGCAGTGACCATAGGAAATTGGCACTAAAAGATAAACTCAGGAAGATCAAGATGGAGAAAGGTGACTCCATGCCAAAATATTAACAAAGTTTGTCCAATGCTGGGATGAGCTGGGGAGTGTTGGCATTACTGTCGTTGATGATGATTTGGTGAGTTTAGCTCTCCTAGGACTTCCCAAGAGTTGGCACAGTTATCAAGACTCTGTCAATGGAAGGGAAAATCTTCCATATTGGGAATGACTATGGTCAGATTTGGTGCAAGAGGACTTTAGACAGAATACCATAGATGGATAAGATAGAGAAGATTGTGCTTTGGCTGCTAAGGCGAAGAAAGGGAAGGGGAATAAATTCCATTCCAAATCCGAGTCCAAAGATGGAAATAAGTGGGACATGTCTAGGGTGAAGTGTTTTCACTGTCACAAGCTTGTGAATGATGCTACTAACTGTACACAAAAGAAGAAGAACAAGAACGCTGGAGGATCTACAGTTGGTGAGGCTTTGGCCTCGCAATTTGAGCTTGACTTCTCATTGATAGCTTGCATGGTGTCAAGTGCATTGGGATCTTTGTGGTATTTGGATAGTGGTGCTTCCTTTCACATGACGGGAGACAAGGAACTTTTCAGTAGCTTGGAGGAGAAGGATCTCGAGATTCATATTGAAATGGGTGATGACAAGCGGTACACCAAGATTTGTACCATTACCTTTCAGAGATAGTCAGGTAAACCCTTTCAATTAAAATATACAATACATGGACCAGGTTTGAAGAAAAATTTAGTCCCAGTTTCAATGTTGGAGGATAGAGGCTACGATGTTGTTTTCAGTGAAGGAAAAGCTTTCCTGTGACAAAAAACAACAGGACAAGCCAAGAAGATTTGGATTCGAGTTAAGAATCTCTACAATATGGATGTAGATGGGTGCACAACATTGATGGGCAGGGCCAACAAAGTGGTCAGCTAGGATGAGGGTGAGTTATGGCACAGGATATTGGGCCATCTTCACCACGAAGCCTTGAAATTCATGCAGCAAATTTCTACTAGTGTTCCCAAGGGTACACTTGTGCAGTCAGACACATGCAAGGGATGTCCTATGGGAAAATATTTAAAGGCCACCTTTAAAGAGAAGGAGAACTGAGCCTTAGGGATCCTTTAGAGAGTTCACACAGATGTGTGTGTACCATTCTCTATTTCTTCGACAACAAAACATAAGTACTATGTGATATTTGTTGATGAATTTTCTCATAACTGCTAGATCTACTTCATACAGAAGAAAGATCAGACATTATTAAAGTTTCATGAGTTTAAATCACTGGTGGAGAAAGACTCGGGGAAGCAAGTGAAGAATCTTACGAGTGATAATGGTGGTGAGTACATCTCTAATGAATTCGAGAAATTCTACAACAAAGAAGGAATTCAGAGAGAATTGATAGTGCCTCATAACCCACACTAGAATGGGGTCGCTGAAAGAAAGAAAAAAATGATTGTGGGTGCAACAAAAGTGATGCATGATCAAGGCCTTTCGATGCATCTGTGGGCGGAAGCATGTAACATTACGGTATTTGTGCAAAACCGTTGTGCTCATAGGATACTTGGCATGAGTACACCAGAAGAGGATTTCACTGGTAAGAAACCCGATGTTTCAAATTTTAATATTTTTGGCTCATTTGTTTATGTCCATGTGACCAAAGACACTAGGAAGAAGCTGGAACCAACAACTGAGATTGGGATTTTTTTGGGGTACACTAAAACTCCCCACAACTATCAAGTGTATTTTCCAAACAACAAAATGACTGTTGTGCAATGAGATATGGAATTTGATGAGGAGAAAGCCATGCGATTGTCCCTTGAGAGGGAGATGGATTTGCATCCAGAGGAGCAACTCTTGGTTCCTAAGGATGAGCCTCAAGATGTGGAGCAGCCACATGCGGAGGATCATGGAGTGGAAGAAAACACTCATGCAGAGTCGTCCATCAGAAATGGCACACTAGGGGAATTTTGAGGTCTAAAATGGGCCTCCTAAGAAAAATGTACAACCAAAATATACTTTATAAGAACCAATAGCATTTAGGATGATGATGTCAACCATGGGGGATGATTCACCATTTTTTAAGTAAAAGGGTAAAAATATTAAAAAATAATAAAATAATAAAACTACTTTTTCAACTCGTATTTTCAACTTATCTCCCAAATTTTTTACTCAAATTTCGAGCGGGAGTACTCGTTGGATGAAAAAATTAATTATTCATCTAAGGAGTACCAATGTTGCATATTTTTGATGGACCCTTCTAAGAGAAAAATGAGAAATACATGAAAAAAACGTGATTGCAATCATGTTTTTCACGTATTTCTCATTTTTCATATAGCAAGGTCCATAGAAAGTATGCAACATGGGTACTCCTTGGCTGAGGAATTAGATTCTTCATCCAATGAGTACTCTCTCTTGAAATTTGAGTAAAAATGCTGGGAGATAACTTTAAAATATGAGTTGAAAAGTAGTTTTTTTCTTTTTTCCCTCTAAATTTTGATGATGTCATCAAATCTTATTTTATTATTTCCACTATTATTTTATAATTTCCTTAAGAGGACCATTTTAGACCTCAAACTTCCCCTAATGTAAGGCACACCATGGAAGCTTATATATTGAGACTTGATGCTGCAGAGAATGTAGGAACCCCTGCTTCACAACGCAGACAGAGATAGTCTCCAGACATGTTTACTGGATACATGGATCTTATGAGCAAATGTATTGTGACTGAACCATCTTCCTTCAGGAGGAAGTGCAACAACCAATTTGGGTTGATGTAATGGTGGAGGAGTATGACTCCATTTTCAAGAACAGTGCATGGGAGATTGTCCCAAAACTGGTCAGCAAATTAGTGGTTGGATCTAGATAGATCTACAAGGTAAAGCAAGCTGCTGATGGGAGTGTGGATAAATACAAGGCCAAATTTGTGGCTCGGGGATTTTCATAGATTGAGGGGATATATTATGATGATAATTTTTCACATATTGTAAGGTACTCTTCCATTAGATCCATCCTTTCACTCTCAGCGTAGATGGCCTGGCGCATTCATCATATGGATGTGAAATTTTTTTTTCTTAATGGAGTTATTGAGGAATAAGTGTACATAGAGCAGCCGGAAGGTTTAGATATATTTGACAGTGAGTCACTTGTGTTTCAACCCAAGAGAGCACTGTATGGGCTGAAGCAAGCACCTCGTGCTTAGTACACTCGGATAGACAGCTATTTCACCCTGCTGGGCTTCACCAAAAGTGAAGCTGATGTAAAATTTTCCCAATGAGAAACATGTAACCCATGTTTTCCTGAAATTATTAGATACTACTACTTTTTTTATCACTATAAGTTACTCAAGGTTACTCATTAGCAAAAGGGATTTTATCATAGGTCGTAGGTACTGAAGTTCCAGCGACGACACCCTCATTTGTGTGGCTTTCCCTTCATGGTGGTTTCCCACCGGTATGAGTGAGAAACATATTTTATTTATTAGGGGTTTTTACACATAGTTCATTTTTTAGTAAGTTCTATGATGTATTGTGCAAGTTCTTCCGACTTGGCATCAGAGAGAGTTCCTCAGGTATGGATTTCCCACTACCCTAGCTTCATGCAAGTTTTAATTTTGTTATTTATTTCCTTTAACAATGAAAATAATTTATTTAGTTTCAGTATATATGGTTACAAGTGAGGATTTTATCTTTTGTGAAAATAATTCATGTTCTTCGCGAATGTTTCTGAGTATTCCTCATTTGGTGTTAAGGGTTCAGTTTCTCATGGCTCATGTTCATCGGATTTTACAGGTGATTGTTTCTAACTCTCTTCTGCTACAATCTCCTCCTTGCTAAGAGGATTACAGTCTATGGGGAAAATGTTCCCAATTATTTTAGGGATTATATAATTTCTAAGCGGCTCTTAGGGTATCAAGGAAACCCTTAGTTCTTTAAAATAACTTTTTTATAAGAATTCTTAGAGCTGCACCTTGTTTTTATTATGAAACAATATTTACTATTTATTTATCGTGCCTGTGTGTATAATATTTTGTATTATAAATTATTCAGATACCTAGAGCAGAGAACCACATAGGGAAACTTGTTGTCAATTGATTTTAACAATTATTGGGTTTTACACAAACTTCAGTCTTTTGAACTTATCGTTGTATTGCTTGTTTAATGTTTGGATTTCTTTGCATTGAATTTGAAGGTCAGTTTGAAAGTGGTTATTATTGTTCTCTTTCAGTTTTCCTTCTTGTAATTTAAATTGTGATGCTTTATTTAGGTAAAATACAAGAAGTTGTGCTTTATTATATGACAAATTGTCTTATAAAAACTCATCATTTCCATGTGGTAAAACTATACTTTAGGTCCTAGGACTGTACGGTGGCTGCTAGGTAACAGGTTGGGCCTTTTTTTAACCCAGGTACGTGCTAAGCTTACTTATTTCAAGGTATACTATTCACACATCTACATGCATGTTACATATTACTGTGGACTTCTAGTTTATTTACATAATCTCTCTATTTACATTTTGGATTATGACCACTGTGTTAGATAGGAAATGAATGCTATTATGTTATTATCATTGGTGTAGTTGTTGCGATATTTTCGCATGTGCTGGTGGTTACATTTATCATGAATATTATTAACTAATTACCTTCAATACTTACATAACTATCTACAGGTGTTCGAACCCTTTTTCCAATAACCCTAGTTCCCTTACAAGGAATCCATTACTTCCTCTAATCCATTCATGGGTTAAGCCTGAAATTATAGGTGATTTCCTTTCAATAACCCCACCATTGGCCACTGGGATTGTTCCTCTTCGAGAGGAATACTCTTATCCCAATCGACATCTTGTCTAACTAATTATTCCAGCGACTCCTCAATCAATTGTTTTCTAGAAAGGCATTCATTTAGGCTTCATTATGATATTAATTATTTTGTTGAAGTAAAACAAAAATTTAAACAATATAATGTTACTTCCCTATATTTTATATTTCCATTCATAACACCACCCTGGAAACTATTCAATAAATACAAGACAATCCACCATTAAATTTTCTTTTTAGTATTCAAATTTACTCATCTTAATGAATTCATCCAACCAGGGAATTATGTCAGGAAGAAGACTCTTATAGATATATACAAAGTAATTCAACATAAAATATTCATAAAAAGCAATGTATCCAGTAATGTATTTCATTCATTTTCACTTATTAAATTAGCAGATTCAATCAATATCCTTTCCATCTCATCAAATAAATAAAAAATTTATAGATTTCATAGAGATCTTGAAGAAAAAATTGTACTTATCTATCAGTCATGTGTGTCAGGGAGCTTAACTTGTGTAAATACCTTTCCAGCCAACCAATGAGAATGGTAGTTACATCCATTTCTTCCCCCTGATCCCTTTTAGTTCTATAATAACATACAAATAATGACCTAAAAGGTTAGTTATTTGACATCAAGACTACCTAGTCTAATGAAAAGCCTTTCAGACTTACAAGTTTTTCTCATGATTTCCACTGGCCCTTAGTCCAGCACAATAAATTTCCTAACTCGTAGTGTCCAACCCACCTTAAAAATGTCCTGTTAAATATTTTTGTACTTTACTCCTCCTCTCTTCCTTCATACAGGATAGTTCTTGAAGTTTCTTCCTTATTATCCTTCCTTGGATTTTCCCACTGAGATCTTTATCTCTAAGGAGAGACAGAGAAGTAACTGTCTCTAACTGTCTCTAACCCAAAAATTATTATCATGTTAATTCCAGCTTAGAAGTCCCAATTATATTGCTTACTTTATTATTTCTGAGACTTATCTAGGCTCTATCCTTTTATCATGGCCCACCTCCATATCGCTAGTTTGCAAACGAAAATTTTACCCAATGATTCCTCTAAAGTCCTTAACAGCTTGATACTCCCTTTTTGTAATTCATTTATTTTGATTTTTATTGTTTTAAAGAAAATATGCCTCATGGGGTGTGTTTCATTCCCCAATCCTAACTCATTGTTGTATAACTTGTTTGGGAGAAATTTCCTTTCTTTTTGTCATGCGCACTAAAGTTTTAGTTATCAAAAAATTGATTCTTATGATTTATTTTACTCTAAGAGGTGAAAATGTTTTCTTCTTTGAAAATATGACAATTATAAAATGTTAGATATAAGAATTTTGTGATCCATAATGCAGATAAATATCTTTCCGATTAACCACATCATTAGGATTTGGTCGACCACCACCTGGAGTCAGAGAAATCCCATCTCCTTGATGTCTTTGAAAATAATGGGTATAATAGATCTCTGGGCCTTAAGGCCTTTCAAAAATCCTATAAATGGTTACAAGGAAAATCCACTTGGGTGGATACTATCACCAAGGTTCATCTCTTGTTTATCCAAGGGATAAAAGACATAATTTCCCATGTCCTTAGGAATAATAATGTCTCCTCTTCGTTCAAACCTCTTTGTACTATTAAAAATTCTCTCAGATTTGTCAAGGAACTTGTTGACCCTAAGGACATGAAAGGTGTTTGCATGGTTCCTTGATCCTGTGATTTCCCTATATTTGATAAACGGGTCAATCAATTAAATAAATAATCCAGGATCATACTACAAACATCAGGCACAATCATTCCCGTACATCAGCTCTTGTTGAACAAACAGAAAACTCTTGTCACCATGTCTGCGTTGAGGACTCCAAAGTCACTACTAAGGTTGATCAATTCCATCATAGGAAGCTTAGAGGGGCTATTTAAATATAGAGGCATGCCAGGAATCTTAATAGGGATGATTGTTGGAAATTGAGTAAGAGATGGACTCTAGCTCTCTCAATGTGATTCCTCCCCCTCTTATTGAGATTATTGTTGACTTTGTTCTCTATGTTGGGTATGTGTTATATTCTTTCCACGATTAGCCCCACGCGCTGTATGTTGCGTCGGGCGTAGCTGGGGGGTCACGAGGGGCGAAGCAGTCCCCACCGTTGGGGTCCGGGGCAGCGCCTCGGCCAAAATTTGTTTTTGTGCGGACCCACTCATAGGCGGATCCGCCCATGGTTTTGTGCATGGTTTTGCACATGGTTTTGGGGTTCGATGGTTTTCGGCCCCTGGTATTTTTGTAGATCCGGTCAAGGGAACTACGGTTATGTTCTAATCCGGGGTTAATGGATTGGGGTTTATGTATGCTCCGGCATGTATATATATGTGTTGTAACACTAAAAGGAATATAATGAAAAATCAAGCTGGTCGTCCCGATTTGGGATCCAGGGGAAAATCTCTGTGTTTATCTGTTTTATGTTTTATGCTCTTGCTATTATTTATTTTCTGTTATAAGAATCGTGTGTAGATATTTCTGTTCAAGGTTAAAACCTACATTTGGTATCAGAGCTGTTTCGGCTTCAAGGGGACGCCTTTGTTGTTGAGGGTTTTTTGCTCGGGCCTGTGGTAGACCCTGTGCAGTGGGAGATCTGCGGGATCGATTCTTGCGGTGAAAGAAGATGGCGAGCAGCAGGAAGATAGAGATCGAGAAGTTTAATGGTCAGAGTTTTGAGTTGTGGAAACTCAAGATGGAGGATCTGCTGGTGGATAAAGATCAGTGGATCGCGGTAGATCCAGGTACTAAACCAACGGCGATGTCAGATGAAGACTGGAAGAAACTGGATCGGAAGGCTAAGAGCACAATACGGTTATGTGTCTCAGATTCAGTATTGTTGAATGTATCTGGGGAAGCTACGGCGAAGAACTTGTGGGAAAAGCTAGGGACTTTGTACCAATCTAAGTCTCTAGTGAATAAATTGTTCCTACGGAAAAAGCTGTATAACATGAGGATGAAGGATGGAGACTCGGTGACAGAGCATCTGAACGCCTTCAATACTGTGGTAAGTCAGCTGTCATCTGTTGATATTAAAATCTCAGATGAAGATAAGTGCATCAGTTTGTTGTGCTCTCTACCAGACTCGTGGGACAGTCTGGTTATTGCAATAGGTAGCAATACAACTACCTTGAACTTTGATGATATTGTCTCAGCCTTGCTGTCGGAGGAAATGAGACGGAGAAATATGGAGGGTCAGAATGGAGATGCCTTATCTGTACAAGGAAGGTCCCAGAACAGAAACAAGAATAAGGTTTCGAGTGGGAGATCTAAATCTAGAGGGAGATCTAAATCTTCTGGAAAGTTTGTAAAGGTGTGCTGGAAATGCGGAAAGGAAGGGCACTACAAAAAGGACTACAGATCTAAAGCTCCTGAGAAAGGAAAGGGATCTGATGATGCTCCTTCTGCAGAGGAAAAAACCACCTCGGATGAAGGTGGGGATGTGTATTGGCTTCTTCTTCAAATACACATGTAGATCATGAGTCATGGTTGATTGACTCAAGTGCATCCTTTCACTTCACTCCCCATAGGGAGTGGTTCTGCGAGTATGAGAAATATGATGGTGATGTCTTCCTAGGGGATGATGGAAGGAAACGGAATGTTGGACGTGGAAAAGGTCAGGTGAAGCTACAAGGTGGAAGAGTTAGAACACTTCCGGTGTTCTGCATATTCCTCGGTGGCCGAAATCTTATTCACATAAGCAAGATGGATGATGCGAGGTGTAAAAACGAGTGTTAGAAAGATGCTGCAAGATGGTTCGGGGAGCAACAGTATTAATGCGGGAGTTTGAAAGGAATTTCGGAACTCTATCACGAGCTACAAAGCATGTTATTGATAGGTGTAATTTTTCTGTAGTTCTGAAAGGGTAAATTTAAACCTGTTTGTCTACGGAGAAAGACCGTACTACCAGCATAAGGCTTGAACGTGGAGAGAAGGGCCTTCAGATACTGCACAGAAATGGTATGGTAGAAGGTATGTCTAATTGCTCTTTGGATTTCGATTTCTGTGAACATTGTGTATATGGGAAGCAGAATCGGGTGAGTTTTCCTTCTGGTGCTAAGAGGGCAAACAAGATATTAGAACTTGTGCACAGTGATGTGTTTGGACCTGTGTCAGTTCCATCACTGGGAAAGTCTGTGTACTATGTTTTATTCATAGATGACTTCTCAAGGAATACATGGATATATTTCTTGAGGAAGAAATCTGAAGTCTTTGAAAAATTTAAATAATTTAAGGCTCTGGTGGAAAACCAGACAGAGAAGAAGATAAAGGCGCTGAGGACAGATAATGGTGGGGAGTTCTGCAAGAAGGAATTTGAAGAGTTCTGTAAGAAGTGTGGTATAGCACGACAAAAGACTACTCCATACACACCTCAGCAAAATGGAGTTGCAGAAAGGATGAACAGAACACTGATGGAAAAGGCAAGAAGCATGCTCAGTGGTACCGGTTTAGGACAAGAATTCTGGGCAGAGGCAGTGGAGACTGCATGCTATCTGGTTAACAGATCACCTTCATCAGTGTTGGAGGATAAGACCCCACATGAGGTATGGACTGGTAAGAAACCTTCTCTTTCACATCTAGGGGTATTTGGATGTGATGCATATGTACATGTTCCAAAGGAGAAAAGGACCAAGTTGGATAATAAATCTGAAAGGTGCATCTTTATTGGGTATAAGGATGGTTTAAAGGGTTACAAGCTTTGGAACCAAGAAACAAGGAAGGTTGTGTACAGCCGAGATGTGGTGTTTAGAGAAGTGAAAGATGTTGTTAAACATGAAGTCCTACCAAAGGAACCTGAGAAGATAGAGTTTGAGCTAAAGGAGGATGAATCAGACTCTACAACAGAAGAAGACTCGGAAGATGAAGAGCCACAAACTCCAGCTTTGAGAAGATCAGTTCGGGAAAGAAGGCAACCAGAAAGGTATAGTCCATCTACTTTCTATTCAGGTTTTGCCTTAACTATAACTGATGATGAACCCAGAACTGTCAGGGAGGCAGTAGATTCAGAGGATGGAAAACTCTGGAAGGAGGCCATGGTTGATGAAATGGCATCCTTTCACAAAAACGATGCATGGGATCTGGTGGAGTTGCCGGCTGGAAGGAAGCCCATTGGGAGCAAATGGGTGTTTAAGAAGAAGATGAATGTAGAAGGAAAGGTGGAGAAATACAAAGCTCGGTTGGTAGTGAAAGGTTATTCCCAGGTGCCGGGAATTGATTTTGGTGATATTTTTTCTCCTGTTGCCAAAGTTACTTCTATTAGATTACTTTTATCTGTTGCTGCTGCATTTGATTTTGAGATAGAACAGATGGATGTGAAGACAACATTTCTTCACTGGGATCTAGAAGAAGAGATCTACATGAAGCAACTTGAAGTTTTTATGGTGAAGGGTAAGAAAGAACTGGTATGCAGGTTGAAGAAGTCTCTGTATGGGTTAAAACAGTCACCAAGGATGTGGTATCAGAAATTTGATACCTATATACGGGGACTTGGCTTCACCAGAAGCAAGGAGGATCACCGTGTTTATTTTAAATTAATTGGTGACCGTGTTATTTATTTGGTCTTGTATGTGGATGATATGTTGTTGATTGGAAATGATAAAGAAATTATCCAAGATTTGAAGACCCAACTGTTCTCCAAATTCGACATGAAGGATCTTGGTACTGCAAACTATATTTTGGGCATGGAAATTAAGAGAGATCGGGCAAAGAGGAAGCTCTGGTTAAACCAGAGGAAGTATGTCGAGACTGTATTGCATAGGTTCAATATGCAGGATAGTAAACCGGTGAATGTTCCTATTCCTGTAGGTGTAAAGTTGTCTGCTGAACAGTGTCCCAAGACACAAGAAGAAGAGGAGTATATGTCCTGTGTTCCATATGCAAGTGCAGTGGGTAGCCTGATGTATGCAATGGTCTGTACTAGACCAGACATTGCACATGCAGTGGGAGTATTGAGCAGGTTTATGTCAAACCCAGGGAATGAGCATTGGACAACAGTGAAGCGGGTTTTCAGATATTTACGTGGCACCAGTGATTATGGCTTGTGCTACCAGGGAAGACCAGGATTGGAAAGAATGTTGGACATTCGTGGTTTTGTTGATGCAGACTGGGCTGGAGATCTAGACCAAAGAAGATCTACAAGTAGGTATGTGTTTAGCCTATTTGGAGGTGCAGTCAGTTGGATGAGTAAAAGACAGTCTGTAGTGGCTCTTTCAACTACAGAGGCAGAATACATAGCAGCCACTCATGCAAGCAAGGAAGCAGTTTGGTTGCAGAGATTGTGTTCAAGTATGGGGTTGGTACAGCAAGTTATAAGGATAGACTGTGATAGCCAAAGTGCAATTTTCTTGGCTAAGAACCCTGCTTATCATTCAAAGACAAAGCACATTGATGTTCAATATCACTTTGTTAGAGATATGGTTGAGGCTAAAAGGGTGTTGCCGGTAAAGGTGGACACTTTGAAGAATGTTGCAGATGCATTGACGAAGTCTGTGAGCACTCAGAAGTTCTCTTGGTGTAGAGAAACAATGGGTGTTGAAGAATTGGGCAAATGACTAAGCTCTCTTGTGGCCCCCCGTGGAAAGAAAACAACAAGTGGGATAATGTTGGGTATGTGTTATATTCTTTCCACGATTAGCCCCACGCGCTGTATGTTGCGTCGGGCGTAGCTGGGGGGTCACGAGGGGCGAAGCAGTCCCCACCGTTGGGGTCCGGGGCAGCGCCCCGGCCAAAATTTGTTTTTTTTGCGGACCCACTCATAGGCGAATCCGCCCATGGTTTTGTGCATGGTTTTGCACATGGTTTTAGGGTTCGATGGTTTTCGGCCCCTGGTATTTTGTAGATCCGGTCAAGGGAACTACGGTTATGTTCTAATCCAGGGTTAATGGATTGGGGTTTATGTATGCTTCGGCATGTATATATATGTGTTGTAACACTAAAAAGAATATAATGAAAATCAAGCTGGTCGTCCCGATTTGGGATCCAGGGGAAAATCTCTGTGTTTATCTGTTTTATGTTTTATGCTCTTGCTATTGTTTATTTTCTGTTATAAGAATCGTGTGTAGATATTTCTGTTCAGGGTTAAAACCTACACTCTGTGGGTTATTTCTTGGTTATTTTTCCCTTTCTTTTTCTTTTTTCTTCCTCTCTTTAATATTAACCCCTGTCTTTGTTTATTATTAATTTTTTTCTCCTTAATATTTATTGTTCTTAGTATTAACTTTATCATTTACCTTAATGTATATATTTATAATATATAAGACCCCTTCTTATCCTTTAAGAATATATTTTTTTTCCCTTTTATTATAAAACCATTTAATTAAAATATTTTTAAATAAATAAATTCTTTTATTATATTATTTTTAGCCCATTTAATAATTATTTCCTAACAACTAATAAAAATTTTAATATTATTTTCTTAATAACTAATTAACTAACTTAGTAACAGCTAGTTTTTAAAAACTAGTTTTTAATGGCTAGTTTTAACGTCTATCTCTGGGAAATGTTGCATCCTTACTATTTATTCATGAATATAGATTAGCTTTTTCACCTTGTTGTGAGGATAAACCACATTAGCTAGTTCGAAACGTCGACCGAATCCTAATGATGAGATTAATCTGAAATACATTTATCTAAATTATAAAATGTCACAATATCTTGTCACACACTAGAACCCTTACAATTTTAAAGCATTATTAAAGGGTATTAATTTAAGTACTTTTCCCACACTAAAAGTGTGTGCTGGAGATTCCCTAGTGTATAAGTTTATTATTTTCCTTTATCAATTTTTATCAATCTTAATATTACTACATTGAAATTATTTATATATGAGTTACACTGTTAGCATATAAGTTTGTATATTTTGTTTGTTATCATTATCAATGTTTACCATGTCTCTTACCGATGCTTAATTTGGTGAACATGATTCCAACCCTTCCAACCAATTTCCAAAGATAACCCCTATGCATACTTTATAATCACAAGTGTTCCATTTTCTCCTTTCAAATTCGATAAAGTTATCATTAGGTATGCATGGACTACTTCCTCCGGTATACCAACACACCCTATATACACTTTGAAATGTTTCACATTGTTTCTAAATTTCTCCCTGTTTTGGCTTGCTTCCCATGCACAAATAATATTACTCTTTTATTAGGATTTGAAGGTCTATATCTACCTTCAAGTACTTACTTAATTCACTCTTCCAGCAAAATTGTTGGTCAAAATCCAATATGTGTGCAAGAATTAGCTTACACTAATCATGCAATTATTTCCCAATGTAATTATTTCCCTCTGTCCTTTCTGTCTCCCCCCTCAGAATCTTAGTAAGGGGTTTTAACATAAAACATCTTCATGAACATAGTTATTATATGTTGTTTGCTTCTTCTTAATTTTTACAGATTAACCAAAAGTGATTACAGCCACTAACAACCAATCATTAAGTAAATAAACATTTACTTTTAGTGTGATTTCAGTTACAACACCCTCCCTTCTTCCTTAAACATATCTATTTAATTTTTTATAATTTTAACAATGTATTATTACTTTATTTCATTCTTGCTTTTATACACATGTATTTCCTTATCACCAAGTAGTTATTTTCTCCCCTAGGAACCCAGCATATCAGTTCTGGTAGGTAAGGATACCCCAACAATAATACAATTAGTGCATCATAATTTATTCCAAATACTCGTAGTAGGATTGTTTAACTTATCATTGCTTTGGTTCTACAAAATTTTATTTGCTTCCTTATATGATAAGAAACTACAATATGTTATTTAGTTGTATTCAAGCTCATAGGAGACAATGTTGAAGCCTTTAGTTTTGATACCACTTAAAACATCCAATCATATCAATATAAAGAAAACAACTAATTTTTATTTTTTTATTTCTACTATTGCCCTCAATTATGTGCCAACAAGGTTTACATGTTGGATGGTATTTTAGTTAAATAATACATAAACTTATAAACATTTAAATTTTATTCTCATACATAATCGGACCTTCATTAGAATATGCATTTGTATAAGATTATCCATTGTTAAGTTATGGTGTGGTTACATAGTTTAGTCTTACGAGATTAAACCTGATATGTAATTCAAATTTTGGAAACCCCTTGGAAATACATGCTTTTAATTTGTTGCGAGGAAATTTTCTAGAGATTTATTGTGTACATGTGATGGAAACAAAAATTGGTAGGTGGCTTGAGATCCACCTTTGGGCAAATCTATGATGTATGGTTCATGTGCCCTAAGAGATTTTTCAGGTAGCTTCCCCATACCCAGTAGCAGACTTGGGTCTCATTTGAACCTTTTCTCTATCGAAGCATATTTTCAATATCCATCAACCCCTAGCCTAATTTGTAGCAGGAAGAAAATTTTCCCAATGAGAAACAAGTAACCCATGTTTTCTTGAAATTCTTGGATACTACAGCTTTGTTTATCTCTATATGTTACTCAAGTTTACTCATTAACAAAGGGGATTTTATCATAGATCATTGGTACTGAGGTTCCAATGACGAAACCATCCTTTGCATGGCTCTCCCTTCATAGTTGTTTCCCACTGGTATGATTGAGAAGCACATTTTATTTATTTAGGGGTTTTTAGACAGTTCCTTTTTTAGTAATTTCTACGATGTATTGTGCAATTTCTTCCAACTTGGCATTAGAGAGAGTTCCTTAGATATGGTTTTCCCACTACCTAACTTCATGCAAGTTTTAATTTTGTTATTTCCTTCCTTTAACAATGAAAATAAGTTCTTTAGTTTCAGTATATGTGGTTACAAGTGAGGATTTTATCTTTTGTGCAAATAATTCATGTTCTTTGCTAATGTTTCTAAGTATTCCTCATTTGGCTTTAAGGGTTTAGTTTATCATGGCTCAAGTTTGTCGGATTATACAGGTGATTGTTTCTAACCCTATTTTGCTACAGTATACTCCCTGCTAAGAGTATTACAGTCTATGCGGAAAATGTTCCCAATTATATTAGGGATTATAGAATTTCTGAGAGGCTCTTACAGTATCAAGGAAACCCTTAGTTCTTTAAAATAACTTTGTTATAAGAATTCTCAGTCATTCCTTGTTTTATTAGGAGACAATCTATACTATTTATCTAGCTTGCCTACATGTATAATATTTGGTACTCTAAGGTATTCAACTACCTAGAGCAGGGTTTACAGAAACTTCAGTCTTTCAAAGTTATCATCGTATTTCTTTTTTAATGTTTGGATCCCTTCACATTGAATTTGAAAGTTAGTTTGAAAGTGGTTATTATTGTTCTCTTTCAGTTTTCCTTCTCATAATTTAAATTGTCATGCGTTCTTGAGCTCAAATACAAAAAGTTGTGCTTTATTGCATGACAAATTGTCTTATAACAACTCATCATTTCCATGTGGTAAAACTATACTTCATGTCCTGGGACTGTATGGTGGCTGTTGGGTAACCAGTTGGGCCTTTGTCTAACACGAGTACCTGCTAAGATTGCTTATTTCAAGGTATACTATTCACACATCTACATGCATGTTTCAGGTTAATGTGGACTTCTCGATTAATTAAAGAATATCTCTATTTACATTTGGGATTATGACCACTATGTTAGATAAGAAATAACTCCTATTATTTTATTATCATTGGTGCAGTTGTTGTGATATTTTCACATGTGTTGGTGGTTACATTTGTCATGAATATTATGAACTAGCTTCCTTCAATACTTACATAACTATCTACAGGCATTCGAACCCTCTTTCCAATAACCCTAGTTCCCTTACAAAAATCCATTGCTTCCTCTAATCCATTCATGGGTTATGCCTAAAAATATAGGTGATTTCCTTTTAGTAGCCCCACCATTGGCCATTGAGATTGTTCTTCTTCGAGAGGAATACTCTTACCTTGATTGAAACCTTGTCTAACTAATTATTCCAGCGACTCCCAAAGAAATATTTTATAGAAAGGCATT
This sequence comes from Pinus albicaulis, assembly GCA_034641835.2. Taxonomy (NCBI): domain Eukaryota; kingdom Viridiplantae; phylum Streptophyta; class Pinopsida; order Pinales; family Pinaceae; genus Pinus; species Pinus albicaulis. Next base: position 146,202 of record JAXQQM020066584.1, read on the forward strand.
CATTTAGGCTTCATTACGAAATTAATTATTTTGTTGAAATAAAATAAAAAAATAAAAAATCTAATGTTACTTCCATATATTTTCTATTTCCATTCATAACACCACTCTAGAAACTATTTAGTAAATACAAGACAATCCATCATTAAATTTTCTTTTTGGTATTCAAGTTTACTTATCTGAATGAATTCACCCAGCCAAGAAATTATGTCAGGAAGAAGACTCCTATAGATATATACAAAATAATTCAACATAATATATTAAAAAAAATCAATGTATCCAATAATGTATTTCATTAATTTTCACTTATTCAGATTAACACAGTCAAACAATATCCTTTCCATCTCATCCACTAAATACAAAATTTGTAGATTTCATAAAGATCTTGAAATAAAAACTGTACTTATCTGTCAGTCACGTCTCTCAGGGAATTCAACTTGGGTAAATACCTTTCCACCCAACCAATTAGAATGATAATTACATCCATTTCTTCCCCCTAGTCCCTTTTATTTCTAGAAAAACATACAAACAATGACCTCAAAGTTCAGTTCTTTGACATCAAGACTACATACAAAAAATGACCTCAAAGGTCAATTCTTTGACATCAAGACTACCTAGTCCAACCAGGAGCCTTTCAGACTTACAAGTCTTTCTCATGATTTCCACTAGCCCTTAGTCCAACACAATAAATTTCCTAACTTGTAGTGTCCAACCCACCTTAACAATGTCTTGTTCAATATTTTTGTACTTTACTCTTCCTCTATTCCTTCCTACAAGATGCTTCTTGCATTTTCTTCCTTTTTTTTCCTTCCTCGGATTTTCCCACTGGGATCTTTATCTCTAAGGAGAGACAGAGTCATGAAATATTTGGTGGTTTGTCTTTGCCAATAGTTCAACTAAATGGAAAAAGGAGGATTTTTTTTTTTTTCTTCCTACCCCTTCTTAGGCATAACTGATTCCAACTATTTTCTTGGCAGTTAGGAGTCTAATCTCACATGATAGCCTTTAATATATTTCGAAGAATAATAACATGCAAAAGTCAAATTTTATTTTTATTAATCAAAGTAAATATTTACATTTTCACATCACACAACTTGTCCTACTTTGAATTTTTAGTCCATTTTCAATATAAAAGCCATTAAAAAAAAAAAATACAAGGGGGCATCACACCTCCCTTGTCCTTAAGAGGGAACATTTCCCTTGGTGTTTTTATGCTTCATTTTTCTTTGGAACAACATAGGAAAAACTTATTTCATTTCATATTCCATATCCTAGGTGGCCTCCTCAGTCCCCAAGTGCTTCCATTGCAATTTAATCTAGGGGATGGTTCGATTCCAAAATGAAATTTCCCTCTAGTCCAAAATTTGTATAGGTTCAACCTAGAACTAGTTTTCCAATTTGACTTGTACAACATTCCAATCAATAATATGAGTAGGATCTTGAATATATTTTTTAAAAAGAGACACATTAAATACCTTATGAACCCTAATTTGGGCTGGTAGTGCTAGGTAGTAGGCCACTAGCCTTAACCTGGCTAGTATCTCAAACGACTCACAAAACATAGGGGCTAGTTTAGAATAGCTCCCCAAATTTAAGGAGCTCCTTTTCGATAACAATTTAATATATACATTTTCACCCACTTGAAATTGTTTATGTGTCCTTTTCAAGTATGTGTAACTTTTCTTCCTATATTTCCCTTCTTTTAGAATCTATCTAATATTTTTCACCAATTGTTCCATTTATTGTAGTAGATCTAGCCCTAGCATAAATCTATGTTCAATATGACTCCAACTTAAGGGAATATGACACTTTCTTCCATACAAAACCTAGAAATAACTGATCTTGAGTGATGCATGATAACTATTGCTATAGGAAACCTCCAACAAATGCAAATAGTGTTGAATTTCCATGACCTGGGATCTAGGTTAGAGTCTTAAAATCACTAATGCTACCAAATCAAGAATCTAAACCATAAACTACTTTGCACAAAAGAAATATAAAGCAGTAAATCACACATGCACAAATATACATAATTTTACAACAAATTGTACAATAATTTACAATCGCAAATATTCCTTATATTAAACCAAAATATGAATAATACAATATTCTATGGTATACAAGATACAATGACAAACTCGATGTCATATCTCATCCTTCCGATCCTTCTCTTCCGTACTACTTACTAGTAGTACCTTAGTCCATCAAGGCCACTACACATTGATACTCTAGGAGAGTTGTCACCTAACACTGTTGCAAGTAACTTATGTAGAGTGTACACAAGTTGATCCAATCTTCTCTCAAGGTACGCCTAATTCTCAAGCTCAAACTATTAGGCTAGCAACAACTTTAGTCCATCAAAGTGTTGCACTTCGGCACCAAACATCACCCAACCTTCATCTGCTCTTTGTCACGTTAAGATATATTTTCTAGGGCTACTTTGGGTAGAAAACACACTTCCCTTGAACAGATAAATGGTAACAAATACTGCACTATTCATTATGCACCTAGGAGGACTCTTCACCTCCTCGAAAGACCCTCCACATTGCACCAATAGGCTATAATGATCACGATCCAAACTAGTAAACTTATTTGACCCAATATTCCTCCAAAAAAATTGTTGTAATATGTTTAACCTTATTGTTTGTGACAACCCTTGTTGGGGCACACACTACAGCCCTCAAATCACCATACATTCAACAAAATATCCCCTTAAGGGATGCGACCCAATTTGGAGAGATTCATCCCATGCCACATGTTATCACTTTAGTAATTCTCCAAGTTGTGAGATTTTGATTTATAGTTTTAAGAACAGTAGAGGTAACCACAGAACAACTTTTAAACTCTAAGATCTAGCCTTCTTAGAGTTCAGAGAGGGCTCTGTCTTTAAGTTTTAACTTTGTTTTTATTTATAAAATATTAGGATAGTTATGATTGTGAAATTTGGTTTTGGTTTGATTTGGTTTGGTGGGAAAAATCACTTAATGAGATGGATAGTGGAAAATTTGTTTGTCCATTGGGATAAAGGGTCAAAAGTCAAGTAGACAGAACTAGGATCAAGGTCAAAAAGTCAAATGTTTTCAGGGCAAGATAGATAAGTCTTTGAAGATCTTGGAAGGCTGTTTGTTGAGGTGGTTTAATCGGGATAAAGAGAAATGAAGGATTCTTTGATCTAGATAAGGAAGGAGTAGAGTGAGTTCATTCGAAAGAGGGGGAAATTAAAGGTTCCCTACCCTAGAAATCAGCAAAAAACATAGAAATGATAAACAATAAAGACAGGGTGCTTTTAACAAATCCTGAAATAATACTCTTGAATTATCATTCAAATTTGGAACACATATATGGATGCATGAAAAAAAGAAGATAAACAATGGCAAGTAGAAAATACTTCACTTCAATAGCTCATCACATGAATCCTAAAATATGCTGCTAATTGATTCGATCGAGTCTACTACTTGAATTTGAAACACAAAAGCCTTCAATTACAACAAAAATTACTATGGAAATCTTCAGCAATTTATTCCACAATAATACTTCAAAGAGTGGAGTATTTATGCAAAAACGTTTACAAAATATCCTAGAATGCTTCTACGAATTATTTAAGGAAAAATAAAATATCTTTACAACAAAATAGTGACAGTTTCTTAACAAATCAGCAGGTTGTCCTATTTATCCAAATAAAATAGTAAACTGTTTGTGGATTAGGTGTAGCTGGCTGCCTTGGTGTCCTCTTTGCTGGCATAGATATTTCAAATCCATTTTGAAATATAATATTATTTATCTAATACTCTTTCACTCTGATACTTTTTAACCTGGTACTCTTTAACCTCTTTAAAATATGCCTCACTGCTGTAATAAATTATGTTTTGACTGTGAAAAAAATCAACCAACTATTTTATCCTTTTATTTGCAATTTTACTTTTACAGTAAGTCAGTGAGTGATTTCCAAGCTTCATCATTTTGAATTTGTATCTTTTTCAGTTTCCTGAAATTTTCATCTGCCTCAGTATATCCGGCAAAAGTTGGTTTTATGACAAACAAGTGTTTTATCTCATGTTGTAGATAAAACAAGTCTTCAAAACTCCTGAGTAAAACCTTCTCTATGGGGGTTCCTTGTCCTTCTGTCTTGTTCACTTCCTCTTTTGCATATTCTCTGATTTTCTTATTATAATCCTCATGTGGCATAAGTGTTACACCATTTTCTGGTCATCTAACCTATTATCATTAGATGGACCCAAGTATACCATGTAAGACCAATTTTACTCCAAGTAAAATTGATTTCACTATGAAAATAACTTAGTAAATCACCTTTATTAAGTTATTTATGGTCTAAACAGGAAACCCCATAAGGAAATATTAAATAAATACACATTTGTTTGATTTTCCCCAACAAATAATTAGTTAAACAAAATTTTAATTAATATTTCTAGTTATATTTAACCCAAAACAAGGAAATTAATTAGATAAATAATTATTTATCTTATTATTTTCTAAAGAATAATTGTTTAAATCTTATTTAAATAATATTCTTTGTTAATTATGACTAATTCACCCTTAAATAATTAAATAAATCATTATTTATTTGATTATTACTCAACCATATCCTTAAAATGATAATTAAATCATTTATTTATTTATTATTACTTAATCACATCCTTAAAATGATAAATAAATCATTTATTTATTTATTATTTACAAATAAGGGGATTTGACTCAAGTCAAATACCTTTTCCTTCCAACAAATATAATAAAATATTCCATAAAAGTTGGATCTAGATTTGGTTAATAATATTTTAATTATGCACCAATCTCTAGACTAACTCAATATTTTGTTATAAATAGAAGGGTTTTCCCATTCATTTGTCACCTTTTGTTGCCTAAAGATCACTCTGTATCTCAACACTTGGTCTAGCTATTGATCCATAATCATAGCCATACTTTTCCATTTTTGTCTGGGTTTTCTACACCATCAAGAGATAGAAGTTCTAAATCTAAAGTGCTAAGGATTCACAAGAAAACATCCCATTGAGGAGAATAGGGAACACCCTCTTGTGTTTCCTCCCAGGTGCCATTAATAAAATTATTCATTGGATATATTCTTGTCTTGTCTATTGGATCTACGGAGTAAATATTGATCATCTAATTACAGATCTGAAGATATTAGTAGTCATTTCTATTGTTAAGGCTATAAGTTATGCATAGCTAAAGTGGTATTTTTTCGTACACTTCGAATAAATATTCATACTAACAACCGGTGACTCCACACGGGTTTACCTTTACGACCGTTGTCATTTTTCTGATCCTTGCATATCTAGCTACTTTAGGCCCTGGGATTTCTCTTCAGCCCCTTGTTTTTCTTATTCTTGATGTTGTTTTTAACCCATAAAACCCTAAAACTATAAAAATTATAACTTCCACATGTTTTCGGACCCATTGCATAGGTGAACGACATCAGCCGCAACTGAGACAACAATTTTTTATGAAACTTTCCGCCGAGAGTGCCGGAAGTGCAGGTCTCACTTTTCTGCCCCAAACCTGCGACCTGGACCTCCAGGGCGCACTTTATAGCCCAAAAAGTGTGACCTCTGCTGAAAACAAGCCAAAAAAAATGACCTGAACTTTCTGCAGGGATTTTTCTGAAATTTTTCTAGGTTCTGCTGAGCCTCTATTCAGGGTTGTCTGACCTCCGTTTTCATCCATTTTGGACCTGTAAATGTTCTGTTTAGCTAAACTAAGTGGGAAACTAGCCCCCTAGGGCTTCAATACCCTCCAATTTTTGTGGAAGAGTGTTTTGTTGTTGTAGGTTGTTTGAAATTTCAGTCTTCAGCCATTTTTTTTTCAGATCTAATACCTCATCTTCAGATCCACTTCAGATTGGCTTGTTATCCATCCAAATCTCCTCTTTCATCTTTTTTTGGGTTTTCCTTAGGGGGCACTCCGCTTCCTTCCCGGAGCTAGACTTTCGCCACCACTTTTTACAGCAATTTTCCTCTGATTTGTTGTTGTTTTATGCACCACTTTCCAGCAGATTTTGTCTTTTAGATCTCTGTCCCTCTTGACCCAAGATCTATTAGCCTATTTTAGTGTGTTTAGATTAGTTTTTTACTCACCTATTAACTAGTTGTTGAGAGGCCCACCTTCTTGGGTTTAGATTATTGCATTATTAGCTGTTTATTTTCTATTTTGTAGGCCTATATACTGTCATTTGTAGGGTTATTTACAGCTATACAACAACATTTTTTATTTTTCTCTACAAATGTCTGGGTTTAAAAATTAAAATTTACACAATCTTTACACACACACCCTAACTGAAAAAGGGCTTGGTTAACACCGCCAAGAAAAGACTCTAAAACATTGAAATTATTTGATCCTGCACCTCTTTGCCCTTGTTTCAACATTGTAATCACTTGATTCTGCACCTCCCTACACTTGTCAGTCTCTTTTTCCTTGGTGTCGTGTGTGTGTTTTCATTGCTCAACCTCCCATGGGCTCTGATTTTCCTCAAGGGGGCCAGAACCTCTTGCATATATTCCCCTCTTGGTAGCACGTATTCAGGGTACAGCATGCCTCCTCTCTTTTCCCAACCTCCTGTTTACCACACTGTTACCCAACCTTGTTGGTCTGGTACCCCCACTGACCAGATTCTAATGATGAAATCCAATTAAGCTTCAACCGTAAACATCAATCTTCAGACTCGGTCTCGTTAGTACAATAGGCCTCCAGCCATGTCTAGCACCGAGCCACCTCCTTCGGTCTCTACAGAGCCTCTTTCGACACCTAATGGCCCCTTGAAGATCCCTCCACCTAGGGTTAAGGTTCATACCAAGATCCATAAGGGTTCGCTATGCTGAAATGATACTTCTGGCAAAGCCACCCATTCGTATAACATAGTCGATGATTTGGCACAATCCCCTACTGCCATTTCAACGCTGGAACTCCTCTAGTCATGCCCTTCACAATGAAAATCTCTTCTATCTTCCGTGGGTGTTGTAGACCCTTATGATGATTGATTGATTGTCTTTGATGTTGACCAGTCAGAACATCCTCCCCTCCCTACTTCCGTCGCTTTCCAAATCCCAGTCAAGATCCAGAACGCCAACTTTTCTCGGTGCATTATTGATGAGGGGGCATCCACCTGTGTGATGTTCGCTTCAGTTCGGAAACAACTCGGATCTCTTGAGTTGGCCTCTTCCATGATCACTCTCTGAGTGTGGGATAGCCACACCTCCAAATCTAGTGGCTTATTCCGCAATTGTCCTATCACTCTTGCGAGCAAGATAGTTTGTGTTGACATAGAAGTCATAGACACTCCCTTGGATTACAACATTCTTTTGGGTTGCAGCTACACTTATGCAGTGTCTTCTGTCCCTTCTATGGTTCACCGCAAGATGTCCTTCCCACATAACGGAAAGATAGTCACCATTGACCAGTTGACGTATTATGAGCCAAAGTCTCAGACCTCCCTTGAGTCCACTATCTCTTCGGTAAACAACAAGCAAACTGTCGACCCTTTGACCAGTGTCTCACTCGGCGTCTACAAGGAATCTTCCTTGCTTGGTACATTCCTTGGTCTTCCTCCTCCTATCTTTGATCCCATCTCATCGAATGTTTTCATGATGCAATCGTCTCGGGCTTCTCTCAAGAGGCCCGCCTCGGCTAGTCAGCAACCCTCTCACCCTCCACAACCGTCTCCTAGCCCTTCGATGTAGCCTCTTAGACCTTCTCCTCTTGGCCTTTTAGCTGGTACTTATGAGCCTATTTATACTCCTGGGTCGGTTCCTTCAGGCCTTAACCATTTAGGAGTTGTCCCACCTCGCCATTACCCCTCCGATCAGATATCGTTCCTAGTCCCTCCACCAGGCATCTATACGACACCTGTCATGGCCACCCTCTCTCTTCCTAACCTGACCATTGGGCTCTTAGTTTGGTACCTTGATCCTCCAACTGCCACCCCGCCAGGTCAACCTAAACCTTATCTTGCTTTTAACAAGTTAGATGACCAAAAAATGGTGTAACAGATTGCCCCCCAGCGTGCGAGTGTCAAGAGTAAATCGTATGACCGAAGTACATTGTAAGAACTCAATCACCAAACAACAAAAGGGAAGTCAGAGAGAGAAATGAGAGGTAGATATTGTGCTGAAGAACTAGACCCTGAGGAGATGAGACTCGCAGGTGCAACAAGTCTCTTTTTATGAGAGGGTACCTGTGCTGAAGGCGGCGGGGGAGGCATACCTATGCCCGCCGAGACAAAGTACAAAAGAATAGTGTGTCCAGTAAACAAGGGACCGAACCATAAAGTATAGCCAGCATAATCATGAGCCAGATAAACATACAATGAGGAATCCCACATACATGCTGTGCCTGGGATAACAGCCAGGATTGATACAATAATGTTTGAGTACATGAGATACAAATACAACCCAAATGCCCCCTGTAAATGGGGAAGGGCTCACAAAATCTGACTGATACATGCAAATCAAAGAGGCGCTGCAAGTGGCTAAGGCGAACATCATCAAATATCTGGAGCTGCATCAAAGGCTACAAGGAGGAGGTCATCCGGGCATGTGGGGGGCTACCTGTAGGGCCACCCCCTCATGAGGGTTGAGACATCTCACACACACCCAGGAATCATCAAGAGCCGCTGTTGTATCACTAAACCATCAAGTATATGGATCTTGATCATGCTGAAAGGAGCTGGAGTGGAGAAACAATCAAGTCAAAGGGAAATGAGAGATCCCTTTACCTGATCCGAGGCACTGAACAAGAGTGGAAGCTGGAACCAAGGTACACCGCCCTCTAGACCTGGCTTCTAGAATGAATAAGCTGATGTCGATAGAAGGAGGTCCGCCATAGGTGAGGCAATGAGAGATCCTCAACTAAGGCATGAGAGAAAATAGTAGAGCGACAGACAGACTGACACTAATGATGATAGTGAAATGGAAAGGATTGAGTGGCGAATGGACGACTTCCCTTGTTAGAGCATAAAGGGCATGGATGACATGGCAGCGACTGACACAATATCATAAGGGATAGGGGACAGTGGGACTGAAGATCATAATGTGTGACACAAGAGAGAGACCAAGCAATGAAGGATGGAGGGCTATAGCGGGGTACAAAGGGACGCGGGATAGACTCCATGAATGTGATGATGACTCAACTTGGATGCTCTAAACAACGGCGACTTGATGGTGCTGCCACATAGGAAAGGCCCAAAGGGGGACCATGAAAACATGAGTACAAGATGGTTACTCATGACGAAAATCGACACGAACAAAGACAAGTAAGGAGGCAAAATGGTGCCCCAAGTACTAGTGTTGTAAGTGAGGAAATTCGATTTTAAGGAGAGGTGAAGTGACCCTTCTTGGAAAAAATGTGTCCTGGTGAAGTGTCAAACACAAAAAATGAAAAAATATGCTGGCTATCTAAAAGAAAATAAAACATGCATTTTAGAAGGGAAATGCTAAGGGTAATATTTCTTAAGATAGAGTGCATTGCGAGGATTAGGAAGGGGGTTGCCTTCGAAATCCTCTAAGAGGTATGCCCCCTTACCGAGATCCTTACTGATGATGTAAGGGCATAGCCATAATGAGTCGAACTTCCCATGACCAAGGACATCATGGGCCTGGTCATAGACTAGAACAAGGTCGCTTTTATGAAAAATGTGAGGCTGGAATTTTCGGTCATACTGAGCTTTGGTGCGTTTCTTGGCCGCTTCCATGGTTTGCAAGGCAACATGGCAGTTTTCGAAAGCGCGCTCGAGCATGATAAGTCGTTGTTCTAGAGGTTGGGTGTCAGGGAGAAGCTCGACGGCCAGATGCAGGGAAGGGATTTCACACTCGATTGGTAAGACTGCCTCCTCTCCAAAAACGAGGTGGAAAGAAGTGAACCCGGTGGCGGTTTTAACAAAAGTTCGATAGGCCCATAAAGCAGGGAAGAGCATCAGGTGCCAGTTGGTTTTGTGCTTATTCACCATCCGTTGAAGCAAAGTCTTGAGAGTTTTTTTGACTGCTTCAACTTGGCCATTACCTTGGGGGTAATAGGAGGAGGAATATTGGTGCTCAAAACCCAACAGTGAGGATAGCTCGCGCCATATCTCATCTTCAAAATGTCTGCCATGGTCAGAGACCAGTTGTTTCAGAACTCCGAATCGAGAGATAACGTGGTTAAAGAAAAAGAGGGTCGCGGTAGCTGCCGTGTTGTTAAATGTAGGCATGGCCTCGGCCCATTTTGTGAAATAGTCGACCGCCACGATGATATATTTGTGGTTACCAGCGGATGGTGGGCGACACTCCATAAAGTCGATGGCCCATTTACAGAAGGGACCAGTGGAGACGACTGAATGGAGGGGAGCTGGGGGAGCTCGCACCTTAGGGGTGAAATGTTGGCAATTGGGACAGTGTTTGACTGCCTCAATGCAATCACTGAAGAGGGAAGGCAAAAAATACCCAGCGCACATGACTTTCTGGGCAGTAGTAAGACCGGAGAGGTGGCCACCGCAAGTGCCGCTATGGCAGGCATTAATGACCTGTTCAGCTTCAGCGTGTGTGAGACAACGACGAAGGACAGTATGAATCCCGCGACGATAGAGGTTGTCGCTGATAAGGAGGTATCGGGGAGCTTGGTGTCGGATACGTCGGCGAGCCTCACGATCAAGGTGGAGGGCAAAATTTTGGGTTCGCAAGTAAGTAAGAATATCGCCATACCACGGGTCGTCAGAAGTAATGGCAAATAAGTGTTCATCAGGAAAATCATCATTGACTGGAGGGTCTTGCGATCCGGTAGGTAATTCAGAAATGAGCTCAGCGAAGGCTAAGCCTTTCTTACTCTTTGGTGTGACAAATTCGAGGTCGAATTCCTGAAGAATAACGACCCAACGGGCGTACTTCCCAGTGAGGATACGACGACTCAATAGGAAAGCTAGGGGGTTGGAATTAGTCACAACCTTGGTGGAGTGCATGAGGATATAATGACGAAGCTTTTGGACTAAGAACACGACAGCCAGTGCTAATTTTTCTTCATATGAGTAGGAAACATGGGGCCCTACAAGGTTCTTACTGATGTAGTAAATCACATGCTCGATACCATTTTCATCTTCCTGGATAAGGACTCCAGCGACCGAATAGGTGGAAGCGAAGATATACAGGATGAAGTCCCTATCAAAGTCGGGAGGGCGGATCAAGGAGCGGATGTGAGAGCCTGCTTGAGGGCATCGAAAGAATCATGAGCATAGGAATCCTAAACTAATGGGATAGTAGATCAGAAGAGTCTAAGGAACCCATGTGCGGTGGTGGCATAGTCAGGGACGAACCGACGAAGAAAATTAGCTTTGCCTTGGAGACTTTGGAGCTGGCGTAGGGTACGTGGAATGGGAAGTTCAAGAATGGCTTGAACTTTCAAAGGGTCAAGAGTGATACCATCCTTAGACACGATGAAGCCTAAGAGACAGCCAGCAAGAACGCAAAAGATGCATTTCAACAGGTTAAGGCGGATATTATACTTGCGACATCGGAGAAAAATGATACACAGATCGTGTAGGTGTTGCGCCCGATGCTTAGAACATGTAGTGAGGTCATCTAAATAAGCAAGGATAATATGAGCTAAGTCATGGAAACAATAAGACATGGCCCGTTGAAAAGTGGCACCAGCGTTTTTGAGGCCGAAAGGCATGACCTGGTAAGCAAAAGTTCCCCATGGACTAATGAACGCGGTTTTGAGTTGATCAGCAGGACGGATAGCAATTTGGTTGTATCCAGAGAAACCATCCATAAAGGATAGAACCTCATGCCCCGCACACTCGTCAATGATTTGGTCAATGAACGGTGTGGGGAAGTTGTCTTTGGGACAAGCTTTGTTCAAGTCGCGAAAGTCTGTGCAGACACGGATGGTGCCTTGTTTCTTGAGAATGGGAACTGGGTTGGATACCCAAGTGGTGTATTCAATGAGGTAAATGAAACCAGCCTGCTTGAGCTTATCGATTTCGGCTTTGATAGCGTCACGTCTGGAAGGATGAATGGGTCTCAACTTTTGACGGACCGGTTTGGCATCAGGCCATGTGTCGATATGGTGTTCGACAATGGTGGGATCAAGTCTGGGCATTTCAGAATAGGACCAGGCGAAAATATCGTGGAATTCTTTGAAAAGATTGGTGTAAGCTTCGATTTCTTCCGGGGTGCATTGGGCGCCCAAGGTGATATATTCTTCGATTCCTGGTTTGACTGAAATGTCAATTTTGATGGTAGGAGAGATATTGGCCATGTTTCCTTCTTCGAAAGCATCAGGTGCAAGGATGGGATTTTTGAACCAATCGACTGCATTAGGAATGAAGTTTTTGGTTTCCACAGCATATTGGTTGTGGGACTGCTGTGGGGGGAAGTATGCGCGATGGTGCATATCGTCCCATGGAAAGTCAGGGTTGGTCATGGCTTCCATAATGTCTTCATCGGACTGGAAGATGGGAAGACTGGAGGAAGAAGGGTCACCCGAGGAGGTAGTGATGTGTGACGGGTCATCAGGAGGAGAAGGGCTCAGATGTGCAATATCAACAGATCCAAGGTCGGCTGAGGAGGAGCCGAGAGTATCTGCAGGTTGAAGGGTAGGTGAACTATCTCGCAAGGATGATGACAGGTACAAAATGGTGGTTGACGGCTCTGTTGGTTCGGTAGCGGGCGGAGGAATGTGAATGGGAGTAGGAAAATCCTCTGGTCCTATCGAAGTAGCCTTGAATCGGCGGTACATGTCCAAGGAGGAATGATACTCGTCAAGGCGGGGACAGAGGTGGGTGTAATGGCCATGGAAATTGCACAAAGCACAAGGGTGGTTTGTGTGCAAGGTTTTGAGTTTCGGGATAGAGTCCGGGATAGTGACGTAGACTTCAGGGATGTCAGAGTCGGGAAACATCTCATTGACCAGGATCTTGAGGTGCGGCAATTTAGGACACATATGGGTGGCGTGACCAACGATATCGCATAGAGCGCATTGGATAGCAGGCTTTGGCGGTCGCGGAGGGGTAGGGGTTGTCGGGGCGGCCTGGTCCTGATGGGTTGCCCCCTTACGAGCTTTGCCTTTCTTTCTCAGGGCTGCCACCATAGGGGTAGGGTCCTGGGGAGGTGCGGTGGGCCTAGAGGAAGTGAGGGGGACCAGTCGAACTGGTGTCAAAGCAAGGTAAGGTTTGGGGTGACCGGGTGGGGTAGCGGCTGGAGGGTCAATGTACCAGACGGGTATGCCCAAGATCAGGTTAGGGAGAGAGAGGGTGGCCATGACGGGGACAGAAAATACTCCAGGATGGGGAGCTAGGAAAGGTATCTGCCCAGCAGGGTAATGACCAGGAGGGATGGCTCCAAGATGGTTAAGGCCTGGGGGAACCGATCCAGGAGGATAAAGGGGTTTAGGGATACTAGCTGTAGGGGGAGGGCCAGAAGGAGGAGGTCTGGCTGGCTGAGATGAATGGCTAGGAGCAGGTTGCGCAGGGCGAGGGGGAGGTTGCTGACTAGCCGAAGTAGATCGCTGAAGGGCAGCCTGAGACGATTGTATCATGCAAACATTCGATAAGCTGGGATCAGTGATAGGAGGAGGGGGGAGATTATGAAAAGTTCCAAGTAGGGAGGAATATTTGTAAACGCCATGGGAGACACTGGTCAAGGAATCGACGGTTTGCTTGTTTGCTACAGAGGAGATGGTCGTCTCAGGTGAGATCTGAGATTTTGGCTCATGATATGTCAATTGTTCAATGGTGACTATCTTTCCATTATGGGGGAAAGACATCTTGCGGAAAACCGCGGATGGGACATCAGACATAGCATAGGTGTAGCTTCGCCCCAATAGAATGTTGTAGTCTAGCGGGGCGTCTATGACTTCGACGTCAACGGAAACAGTCTTACCGGCGAGGGTGATAGGACAATTATGAAACAGGCCAATGGGCTAGGAGGCATGGCCGTCCCATGCTCGAAGGGTGATCGTGGAAGGGGCCAACTCAGGGGATCCGAGTTGCTTCCAAACCGAAGCGGACATCACGCAGGTGGATGCCCCCTCATCAATTATACACCGGGAAATGTTGGCGTTCCATATTTTGACTGGGATTTGGAAGGCGACGGAAGGAGGAAGAGGAGGATGGTCCGATTGAGTGGCGTCGAAAACAATCATTTGGTCATCAGCAGGATCTACAGTGCCCACGACAGATAGTAGAGCCTTCTTTTTGGAAGGGCACGACTGGAGGAGTTCTAGTGTTGAAATGGCAGCAGGAGATTGCGCCAAATCATCTACTATACTATACGAATGAGCAGCTCGACCAGAAGCAGCATTTCGACGTAAGGGTCCCTTAGGAATCTTGGTATGAACCTCAACTTTGGGTTGAGGGATATTTAAGGGGCCACTAGATGTCGAAAGAGGCTCTGTAGAACCTGAAGAAGGAGGCTCGAGGGCAGATTGAGCAGGAGGCTTGGGTTACTGGCGAGACCGAGTTTGAAGGTGAAGGTCGACGGTCAGGGAAGGATCGGAGTGCATCATAAGGATCTGGTAATCAGAGGAACCAGAAAGGGAAGGGGGAGTGGCGACCTGGCTGTCAGGCGGTTGGGTAGCCACGAATCCTTACTGAGGGAAAGGATCAGTAAACACATCTGGTTGGGTAGTGGCCACATTAGAAGAATCATGAGGGGAGGTGTGTTGTCCGCGCAATGTGGCTTGAGACTCCCACATCTGCCACATCTGGGGTAAGAGGGGACAATCGTGGGTGTAATGACCATAAACACCGCAACACGAACAAGGCTTATTTGTGCGAAGCGGCCTATCCGGCTTGGGCTGAGTGCCCTGTTACTAGATGGCAGTGTTAGAGTCAACACCAGGATTGGGTCCATGGGTACCAGGGGCAGATTGGTTTGGATTGCCTCTCCGCCTTCTTTGAGAAGAAAGGGGATTAGTCGCGCCCTGCTGTGCAAATACTTGCCCTGGAGGGGGCTGTAAGTGTTGTTGCGGGTTTGGAGGAGGCAAGGGAGATGGAAGCGCATATGCTGGAGGAGCTAGCACACCAGGCTACGGATAAAGGTAATGGTTAGGTTGGGCAACATTGAGGTAAGCAGGAGGTTGGGCAAAAGGAGGAGCCATGCCGTATCCTGGATACATGCTACCGGGAGGGGGAAGAGTGCTAAAGGTGCTGGCCCCTCCCTAAGGGAGACCATAGCCCATAGGAGGTTGAGCGTACGGATGGGAAAGGGCTCCAACGATACCGTTGGCGGAATGAGATGCCCCCGGGGCGTTAGCGCCGCCGGGCCTAGGGAGGTCAGGAAGAACGGTATAAACATAACCAGATTGAGCGTAGATCAGGTCATATTTCAAGGCTATTTGGAGGGCGGCTTCTGCGGTTTGAGGAAAGTGATAGGCGACATCTTTGCCAATAGGAGATAAGAGGGTGCGAAGGAACCAGTCCATGTAAACCCGATCTTCGAAGGGGGGGGCTCGACATAAGCTTCATCTTCGTCGCCATTCCTGAACATGGGCAGAAAGGTGGGTTGAAGAGGTTTTCTTGAATGAAGTCAAGAGCTCCGTGCTAGTATCATATCAGAGAGGGAGCTGGAAATAAGATAAAAAGGCTTGGGCAAGGGTCGCAAAGGTGGTATGGGAAGAGGTGGCTTGGTCAACATACCATTTAGAAGCTTCGCCGGTAAGCGTGCGTTGGAACAAACGAATACGGATGGAGTCATCGGTAATGGAATTGGAGGAACACCACATGTGGAAAGATCAGACATGATTGGTTGGATCTTCTCCAGCAAGGCCTTCGAACTTAGGGATGTCGGAGGGGAGCTTGGTTGGCATAGCGGGCCAACCAACATCGTGGCGGATAGGGTCATTGATCAACTGATTGAAATCGGGGAGGCTGAGGCCTGCAATGTACGGCAGCAAGGGTATGGCCGAGGTAGTTCCTGTGGCGGTTCCGCTAGTAGTGGTTCCGGCATTAGGGCCTGGAGCACCGCTAACGTTAGGCCCTGGACCAGACATAGTGAAGGTGATAGGGGGAGAACCAGGAGGAGAAGGAGAACCCAATGAATCAGAAGAGGAGTCGGAGTGCGGACTCAGAGGAGGACTGGCTCGACGACGGCGGGACGGAGCAGGTCGATCGACCGGAAACTGAGGGTGAAGGCCAAGAAGTCTCCGGGAAAGGCGCCTTGGGGGCACAATGATGACAGGAAGAAGGAAACCGACAAGGGCAGAAAGGGACAGAATCAAGTGAGGTCACGGGCAGAAAGAGTGTAGTGACAATTGATTTTAGAGTCTTTGCCAGGTGGTGTTAACCAGGCACTTCTTCACTTAGGGTCAGTGTGTGGTGTGCGTTAATTTTAATTTTTAAACCCTTTCCATTTTGAGAGCAAGAAAAAAGTGTGCTGCGTAACTGAAAATAGATCTGCAGAGAACAGTATATAATGCTGAAATAATAGAAAATTAACAGCTACAATTGCATCTACCTAACCCAAGGAGGTGGGTCCCTCAAAACTGATCTAAAAAAGGGCAAAAATATAGTCAAAACACACTTAAAAAGAGGCCAATATATCTAGGGTCAAAAGGGACAAGGATCTAAAGGATAAAGCTGCTGAAAAGAGGTGCAGATCACAGCCAAGAGACAGAGGCAAGGTGGCTGGAAAAAGGGAGGAAATCAGTAAAAAGCGGAAGCGGCAAGGAGGGGGCCCTAAAAGTATATCCAAACAAATCTTCAGGAGGTGATTTGTGAGGTAGAAGAGCTGATTAAAAGGGATTTGAAAAGGAGGTAACAGATCTGGAAAAGGGGAGGCTGAAACTCTGAAAAATCAGACACCTGAAGCAGCTAAAACTCTTCCACCAAAAGTGGAGGGTACTAAAGCCCTAGGGGGGCTAGGTTCCCACTTAGATGAGCAAAAAAGATCAGGAACAGGTCAAAACGGGCTGAGATAGAGGCTGGAAAACCCTGATAGAAGCTTCAGAAAAACCCAGAAAAATTGCAAAAAAACAGCTGAAAAATTGGCAGGTCGCAGGTTCTGACCTGTTTTCAGTGGAGGTCGCAAGAAAGAGGCTGAAAAGTGCGACCTGGAGGTCCAGGTCGCAGGTTATGGGCCAAAAAGTGCGACCCCCCATTCCGATTGTCTCGGCGGCAGATTTTTAGAAAAGTTGCCATCTTAGTTGCGGCTGGTGTCGCTTACCTGCGCAATAGGGCCAGAAACACACAAAAGTTAGATATTTTAATGTTTTAGGGTTTTATGTGAGAAAAAAAACATAAAAATAGGAAAAATAAATAGCTGAAAAGAAACCCTAGGGTCTAAAGTAGCTGGATATGCAGGAATATGAAAAACGACAGCGGTCGTAATTTAAAACCCGTGTGGAGTCGCCATTTGTTAGTATGAATCCTTTGTCGAAGTGTACGAAAAAGGACCACTTTAGCTACGCATAACTAATAGCCCTAACAACAAAAGTGGCTGCCAATATCTTCAGATCTACGGTTAGTTGAACAAAAAGAGCTGCAAAAACCAGATCTATGCATGGAAAGACATTAAGTAGAAAAAACAAGGGTTTGCTCCGTATACCAATAGACAAGACAAGAATAATTTTTGAAAGAATTTTTATATTAATTGGGCACCTGGGAGGAAAACAAGAAGGCGTATCCAATTCTCCTCAGTGGGATGGGTTCTTGGAAGTCCTCAGCACTTCAGATCTAAGATTTCTCTCTCTTGTTGGTGCAGAAAACCCAATGCAAAGAATAGAACTCAATGGGAGCTCACACAACAAATGACAGAAAAATGTGACCAAGTGTATAGATCCAGAGTGATCTAATAGGCAACAAAAGGTGAAGAATGGTAGGAAAAAACCCTCCTATTTATAACAAAATATTGGGTCATTCTAGATCTTGGTGCATGATTAAAATAATGTTAACCAAATCTAGATCCACCTTTTATGGAATATTTTATTATATTTGTTGGAAGGAAAAAGTATTTGACTTGGGTCAAATCCCTTTATTTGTCAAAAATAAATAAATAAATGATTTATTTATCTTTTTAAGGAAGCGGTTAGAAGATAATCAAATAAATAATGATTTATTTAATTATTTGTGGGTGATTTGGTCATATTTAACAAGGAATATTATAAGATTAAATAATTATTCCTAGAAAATAATAAGATAAATGAAGGTTTATCTAATTAATTTCTTTGTTTGTGGGTTAAACATGACTAGGATTAATAATTAAATTATGGTTTAATTAATTATTCCATGAGGAAAATTAAAAAAAATGGGTTTGTTTAATATTTCCTTTTGGGGTTTCCTATTTTGACCATAAACAACCTAATAAATGTGGTTTATTAATTTATTTTACATAGTGAACGCAATTTTACTTAGGGTAAAATTGGTCTTACATGGTGTACTTGGGTCCATCTAATGATAACAGGTTAGATGACCAAAAAATGGTGTAACACCCCTGACTTCTCCCTTTGTCACAGTGCCTCAACCATCTCATTGCGACCACTTCGAGTAAGAAGGGAAAAGCTCGCAAAAGGGCCTCAAAGGAAAAAGTGGCCATGACTAACCCTACACCTCCTCCGCCTCCAAAGCCCTGTGCTTTGTGTGATGTCATTGTTCATGCCACCAATACTTGTCTTGAATTGCCCCGCATCAAGCCCATGGTTAATGTCGCGTTCCCTGAGTCAACGGTCTCTGAAACCTCTGCTTCTTCTTCGACTGTTACCAAGAACAACAATACTATTCACACCAAACACCCTTTTGCTTTGTGTGGCCTCCATGGCCATTACTCTCATCATTTTCCCCGCCTTACGCATTACCGTGCCTCTTTAGAGGTATTTTGGGAATACGAGATTGAACAGAACCAATCTGCTTCTCCCGTACTTGCACAGTATGCTGCAAGCCAAACCGAGGATTTACCTACTTACATTGACATTCCCCCCTGATGTTGACATGACGGATCATGCAGCCACCATCCTCTACCTTTCATCATCTTTGAGACTCTCGACAGAAGCTACCTCTGAATCTTCTCATGTTGTTTTGTCTAATCTCCTTTTAGTAAACACCTCGAGCTCAACATCAGTAGATCCTTTATCTACTTATTCTTTCGTCATCCCCCACAATGATGTGCATGTGAGTCTTTCTTCTCATGATGATGAGTCAGGTAGCCTTGACGCATCATGTGGTCTCCCTTCCTCTTGTCCTTCCACCCCTTGTTGTAATGACGAAATCATGGAAGCTACGTCCACCCCTGACTTCATCTTTCCTTCCCATAAACAGGATGCCATCATCCATACCTTTGGTGACTTATGCAGCCTGAGCTCAAGCTATGCCTATAGTAGCTCCCACGCTTCCCCTCATTGGCAACATGTGGGAAGTAGACATCCCACCCATATCACTCCCTTTTGCAGAGTGCATTCGATGGCTACTATGTGCTTAGGTTGCCAGCATTTTTATTTATCCTCCCATTTATTGTCTTGTGGCACCTTTCAGAGGAACCCCCCATCATCACCTTATATCGGTTTTGTCGATGGTGCAAGTCACTACTCCCGGAATTTATCCTCAGCAGGATTTTTACCCCTTTGCAGGCGCTTGTTCTTTCAAACGGTGTATGCATTGGTATTGCTACCAATAATCAGGCCGAATATGATGTTGTGCGAGGTTTATTAGCCGAAGCCCTTTCACATCACATCCTACACCTTCATGTTCATTTAGATTCCCTGCTTCTTGTCATGCAATTGAATGGTGTATATCGTGTGCATAATCCTATCCTGTTCTGAAGATATTTACTAGTGAAGCTTTTGATGTGTGAATTTGAAATCATTACTTTCAGTCATGTACCTAGAGCACAAAATCACTATGTAGATAGTATTGCAAACCATATTCTAGATTGGCATTTAACACACACATTTAACACAAGACAATAACATAAAAATAACAAAATGATGCATATCCATAGTATGTGTCGTATAAAATGTTTTAGAGTTCATCAATGCTGATACATATGACATGCCCATAGCATGTTAAAAAAACCCAAAACTGGGGGCACCACCTGCTCCTACACACTAATCACTATCTGGAGGGTCCCGAGCCAATGATTCTACCCCCGCAACTCATAGATCATGCATGCCTTGTCCAGCCATCACCATGCGCTGCATGACCCCTCGCCATTCTGAGGGTAAACCAATACATGGCTCTATGTACTAGTCATCTAAGTCTTGCCAACCACATTTTGAAACAACGGTCAGAAGCCTCTCACATCTATGACGGATATCCTCCAGAAGGGTTGTTGCATCCTCATTATGTTGTGCCCTTGCTCCACTAGATCCTACAGCCCCCGATGTTGCAGGTCGTCCCATGTACCCGGTCGGTTTTATTGGTGTTGTATCTGCATACCAAAAGTAAAAGAATCAGTCCCACATATAATATTCTAGAAATTTTACTTGCACATAAAATATTAGCAATTTTTCAGTCACCATCAGGTCCCCATATACGACCAGGGGGCAGTGGTAGATCCAGTTCCCCATAATAGCTCATACCACTATAGGGATAGTCGTCTATATAAAACGACATCTGATCCAAATGAACAAAGAAATCAGGACAAAACACCCATCCAACTGCTCCACCTCCTCCTCTGCACAGTAGTTTCCCCCACCAGCGCATCCTAGGTTCTCTTGGACCTCCTTCTGGGAGCTGTATGCGAGGTCATAGCATCGAGATCTTCTCAAAGAAGAAAGAGCACAAAACTATACCATATGCACAGTCATGGTTCACTTGTCGCTTACATAGCGACAAGTGTCGTTTCAATGAAGACAACATCATTTGGGCCCACCCATAGCAGGTCCCACTCAAAACACTCTCCACCAACATCATCTAACCCCTCGTGATGTGATGGAGTGCCTGGTTGCCCAAGATCCGCAGCACCGATGTGGCCACAACACAGGTCTCTACCCTCTCCAAATCTCTGATGGGTATCTAAGTCCCCTTGACTTGGAGACCTGGCTGAAAATGCCGATCTACAAACTCTATAATGTTCCACCCACGCAGTAGTACTGGCTGAGTATTCCCTACCATCCCAAGTGGTGGAAGACCAGTCAGGAAATATATGTCTTGGATCATCAAATCGATCCGGTGCCCCTGCACTATAAAGACCTCATGGTCCCGATCTTGATAGCTGACAATTTGGGCCAATAAGGGCTCCCCAACTGTCATCAAAGGGTTCTCCACAAAATTTAGAACCCCAAACCTGGCCAAAGCACTATGGGCACCCTGATCCTCACGGATCTCCGACCGTAATGTGCTTAGGTCCCTTTCTCTCCAGTTGATCTGTAATTCTTCCATACCTACACAAAACCATCATATCAATCAGTATATAGATAGGAAAGACTTCTTGTCATAAAAAAACCCTAGCGCTTAGCCAAAAAATAGCATCGAAACACCCCTCCTGGACAGGTCGCACTTTGCAAGCCCAAACCTAGGACAGGTCACACTTATTTGGCCAAAAACTGCTACCCAGGTCACATTTTTTTCCCCAAAAAGTGTGACCCAGCTGTGAGGAATAGTAGAGGGCTTTTACTAAGCATTAGGGACCTAATCTGAATGTTTAATCCACTAAAAAGAAAGAGTACGGTTAAGCCTCTTACCTACAACTGACAACTCTTGATTCCAACGGTCGGTTTGTCCGCTACGATTGCCGCAAGATTTAGGGCCTTCTTTCCTTTCCACATTCACCACAGCTCCACATGAAAATGAATGAATTTGGAGGGAAAATTCCTTATTAAAATAGAAACCCATGTTCCTTATTTCACTCGTCGTGATCCAACCGTAGCTCCATTTACCAGATCATGTACACCGTTGGAAATCTCTCACTGACACGTCAAATGGGTATATGTTAGTTTTTAGTGATTTGATACTTCACCGAGACACATTTTCCCAAGAAGCGCTACTTCACCCCTCCAAAAAAATTGAATTTCTTCACTTGCAACACTTGTACCAGGGGCACCATGTTGCCTCCATACTTCTCCATGCTCGTGTCGACTTTTGTCATGAGTCACCATCTGGTACTCATGCTTTTATGGTCCCCATCGACCCCTTTTCATATGTTGCAGCACCATCGAGTCACCCATGTTTAGAGCATCCGAGTTGATTCATCATTGCTTTCATGGATTCTATCCCGAGTCCCGTTACATCTTGCCATAGTCCTCCATCATTCATTTCTTAGTCCCTCTCTCGTGTCGCACATTATGACCTTCAGTCCTACTGTCCCCTATCCCTCATGATATTGTGTCATTTGCTACCAGGTCATCCATGCCATTTATGCTCTAACAAGGGAATTCGTTTGTTCACTACGTAGTCCCCCCCATTTCATCATCATCATTGGTTTCAGTCCATCAGTCACTCTACTATTTTCTCTCATGTCTTAGTTGAGGATCCCTTATTACCTCACCTATGGCGGACCTCCTTCTGTCGACATCAGCTCGTTCATTCTAGAAGAGAGGTCTAGAGAGCAGTGTACCTTGGTTCCAGCTTCCACCTTGGTTTGGTGCCTCGGATCAGGCAAAGGGACTCCTTATTACCCTTTGACCTGATTTTTTCTCAGCTCCAGCTCCTTTCAGCATGATCGAGATCTGTATACTCGATGGTTCAATGATGCAGCAGTTGACATCGATGATTCCCGAGAGTGTGTGAGATGTATCAGCCCTCATGATGGGGTGGCCCTACAGGTAGCCCCCCACACACTCGGATGACTTCTTCATCACAGCCTTCGATGCAGTTACATACATTTGATGATGTCAGCCTCAGCCGCTTGCAGCGTCGTTTTGTTTGCATGTATCAGTCAAATTTTCAGAGTCCTTTCCTGTTTTCAAGGGCATCCGGGTTGCATTCATATCTCATGTACTTAGATATTATTGTACAAAGTCCTGGCTATTATCCCAGGCACAATATGTATGTGGGATTCATTATCGTGTTATTTATCTGGCTCATGTTTAGGCCAGCATCTGCTTTATTATTGTGTTTCGTAGTTTTCCAGGCGCCTTATTGTTTGTACTATTGCCTCGGTGAGCATAGGTATGCCTACCCCGCCGCCTATAGTAGGTACTCACTCAAAAAGACTTGTCGCACCTGCAAGTCGTCTCCTCCTGGTCTAGTTCTTTCAGCACTTTGGTTTACCTTATACTTCTCTCTCTTTGAATTCTCCTTCGATGTCTAGTGATTGTGTTCTTACAATGTACTTCGGTCATATGATTAGCTCCTAATGCCCGCATGCTGGGGGGAAATCTGTTACACCATTTTTTGGTCATCTAAGCTATTATCATTAGATGGACCCAAGTACACCATGTAAGACCAATTTAACTGCAAGTAAAATGGCTTTCAGTATGAAAATAACTTAGTAAATCACTTTTATTAATTTATTAATGGTCTAAACAGGAAACCCGATAAGGAAATATTGAATAAATACACATTTGTTTGATTTTCCGCAACAAATAATTAGTTAAACAAAATTTTAATTAATATTTCTGGTTATATTTAACCCAAAACAAGGAAATTAATTAGATAAATCATTAATTATCTTATTATTTTCTAAAGAATAATTGTTTAAATATTATTTAAATAATATTCTTTGTTAAATATGACTAATTCACCCTTAAATAATTAAATAAATCAGTATTTATTTGATTATTACTCAGCATATCCTTAAAATGATAAATAAATCATTTATTTATTTATTATTACTTAATCACATCCTTAAAATGATAAATAAATCATTTATTTATTTATTATTTACAAATAAGGGGATTTGACTCAAGTCAAATACCTTTTCCCTCCAACAAATATAATAAAAATATTCCATAAAAGTTGGATCTAGATTTGGTTAATAATATTTTAATTATGCACCAATCTCTAGACTAACTCAATATTTTGTTATAAATAGAAGGGTTTTCCCATTCATTTGTCACCTTTTGTTGCCTAAAGATCACTCTGTATCTCAACACTTGGTCTGGCTATTGATCCATAATCATAGCCATACCTTTCCATTTTTTCTGGGTTTTCTACACCATCAAGAGAGAGAAGTTACAAATCTGAAGTGTTGATGACTCACAAGAACCCATCCCATTGAGGAGATTAGGGAACACCCTCTTGTGTTTTCCTCCCAGGTGCCATTAATAATATTATTCATTGGATATATTCTTGTCTTGTCTATTGGATCTATGGAGCAAATCTAATTTTTCTACTATTTAATGTCTTCTAATGCATAGATCTAGATTTTTGCGGCATTTGTTGTGATCATCTAATTGTAGATCTGAAGATATTAGCAGCCATTTCTATTGTTAGGGGTATAAGTTATGTGTAGCTAAAGTGGTATTTTTTCGTAAACTTCGAATAAAGATTCATACTAACAATAAGTTTATCATTTGTGACCAAAATATCAGGCAGACTTATTTTCCTCAAATTTTCAAATTTAACCATAAACTTGGTTATGGCTATGTTCATATTTTCACATTTCTCTTCAAGCTCTTTCATTAGATTCTTCTTTGAAATGAATTTCCTTATTTCAAGGATTGTCTCTGTTCTATCAATGATCTCAATTTCTTCTAACTCCTGCTTGATTTTTCTGTTAAGATACTTGATCAATTCTATGGCTTGCTCAGGTTTGGCACCTAGCTCATCTTTTGTTTTCTGAATTTCTGCTAGTGTTTCCTTTAGTAAATATTTTTGTTCATAGATTACTTGGATTGAGGGCCACATCATTGATGGCTTCAATGATTTTGTTCCATAACTGGTTTTTTACATATGACATTCGCTCCTTCAAGGTTAAATCTTTTTGAAGTTTCTTCAGCTCTTCATTTAACCTATTAGCCCTTTGCTCATGAGTTTTGGCATTGATTTAGGCTAGTTTCTTTGTATCTTAATTTGAACCTATTCTCAGTTGTGGTTTCAGTAATGTATGTTCCTTCTTCTCTGACCCTTTTAGTAGCCTTTTCTCTTTGATCTGTATTTTTCAAGGTGTGATGAGTATCACCCTGCTTAACTACATCTACCAAAGTGTTTTCTACCCATTCATTTTGATTGACATACTTCTCAATCTCTGGTTTCTTCTCATGAATGTAGGGTGTTAGTTTTCACTTAACCCTCATTTTTCTTAGTATTCCTTGTGGGTCATAGTTCCAGGAGAAACTCTCTTCAAATATGTACTCAAGTAACTGTTTGGCTACTTCTGTCTCTGCATCTCTGTGATTACAAATAAAGGGTCCCACTTGATTCTTCAACTTAAATTGTGTTTTCTTCTTAGCTGCTAGGAAGTTGATAGAATCAAAATTTAAGATTTTCCTGATGTATTCCAAGGAAAAAACCCTCATTGGTACATATTTAGGTAGTTTGTAGGGTAACAGATTAGACCCAAAAAATTTGATTTCTGTGTGTTTTTCATAAAAATACCAATCTTCAGTTCTAATCTTCTTTGATAACTATAGAAACTTCTTCATTTCATCATTGATCCTTGGCTGTTCAGTATTTTTCAACATGTTTATCAATGGATTAACAAAAAATTCTGAAAAATTTGTATAAGTAAACTCTGTGGACTCTTTTTTGATGAAAGATGTCCAAGCAATGACTCAAAGTGGATTTTATTCTATGTCAAGCTTCTAGAGCATTACTGGAAACTTGTTTTCTTGAAAATACAAAAACATATGGAAGAGAAAAGATGTGTATCCAAACACTCCTTTAGTTGGAAATTTAACCAGTTGATCATGGATATTGTCAGCAATGTACTCAACATAATTGAAGATGACAGGAGGAGGCTGTCCTTGTTAGAAAATTAAATATTACAGAGCAATGAAACACATAAAATATGCGGAAAATACAAGCACACAAAACACGTAAAACCAGAGAGACACAGATATACATGGTTCACCCAGTTTGGGCTACGTCCACCCCGAACAGCCAGTCCTTCCTTTCTATTAACCAGCAAAAATGAAGAGACAAAACCTACAGCAGATCCGTTGTAATATCCTCTGTTCTCTCTCACAGTCTCCCTCTCTGTTTCTCGCTTCGAGAATACACACATAATGCACAGCCGTAATACAATGCCCCCATATATACAAGGGGGTTGCCTTCTAGGGCAAAAAACCCTAATATAAACATAACTTCTACCGTCAGATCATTTGCCTAATGAATGGCCCAGATTGACTAGAAATTACTATACTTTTACAAGGCAAATTTACATCTGTTTTTAGCTTCGGGGGCGCTGCCCCCGAACCCCCGCTAGGGGGGGGCTCCGAAAAGCGCTGCCGCCCCCCCTGGACCCCCCACGGCAGCGATTAAATTTCGGGCGGCGTTGCCGCCCCTTTTAAGGTACAGGGGTCCAATGTTGTGATACAAAGTAAGAAGATAATCAGGCTCCATACCCAACAATCTCCCACTTGGAGACTGATTGTAGCAACTCCACCGCTGCTTCATTTGCTGGACAATGATTCCTCTTTGAACCTGGCTGTTCTTCATCTTCATCGTCATCCTTGAAGACCAATTGAAACTGAGCATGTTCTCAGTTTCTCCCTGGTTACAACTTTTGTTAGCATATCTGCAGGATTCTGGCTAGTGTGTATCTTTTCGAGCTTCAACTCTCCATCTTCCAATACTGACCGTATGAAATGGTACTTGAGATGTATGTGTTTAGTCCTGGAATGAAATGTTGAGTTCTTTGCAAGATGAATAGCACTTTGGCTATCACTGTATAGAGTGCCCATATCATGCTTCTTACCCAATTCATCCATAAACCTTTGTAACCAAATCATTTCTTTACTAGCCTCTGTAGCAGCAACATACTTGGCTTCTGTTGTTGAAAGTGCAACAACACTTTGGATTTTTGAAACCCAACTGACAGTTGTTCCACCTACAGTAAATACATATCATGTAGTGCTCCTCCTGTTATCTCTGTCACCTGCCATATCTGCATCAACATATCCCTGTAGAGCAATGTTTGAACCACCAAAGCATAATGCTTGCTTTGTGGTACCTCTCAAATATCTGAGAATCCATTTTATTGCCATCCAATGTTCTTTTCCTGGATTATTCATGTACCTGCTTACAACTCCCACTGCATGTGCAATATCAGGCCTTGTGCAGACCATTGCATACATTAAGCTTCCAACTGCTGATGCATATGGAACTTTAGACATATAATCCATGTCTTTTTGGGTCTTTGGGCACATCTCCTTACTAAGTTTGAAATGGCTAGCAAAAGGTGTACTAACTGGTTTTGCATTCTGCATATTAAATCTTTTCAACACCTTTTCTATGTACTCATTCTGAGACAGTGTTAATTTGCGATTTTTATTGTCTCTAGTTATCCTCATACCAAGGATTTGTTTTGCAGCTCCCAAATCCTTCATTGCAAATGAATTCGCCAATTTTCTTTTGAGCACATTTATTTCCTGCATGTTAGACCCTGCAATAAGCATGTCATCTACATATAATAACAGTATAATATAGCTGCCATCATTTTGCCTTTTCAGATAAACACAATGATCAGAGTGACATCTAGTATAACCTTGTTCAAACATAAACCTGTCAAATTTTAGATACCACTGCCTTGGGGCCTGTTTTAATCCATACAAGCTCTTCTTTAACCTGCACACCAATTTTTCTTTCCCTTTTACCTCATATCCTTCTGGTTGTTGCATGTATATCTCTTCCTCCAAATATCCATGGAGAAATGTTGTCTTTACATCTAACTGTTCAAGATGTAAATCTTCCGCTGCTACAAGACTTAAAACAGTTCTGATTGAATTCATCTTAACAACAGGAGAAAATATTTCATCAAAATCAATACCTTTCTTTTGTGCAAACCCCTTCACCACAAGTCTAGCTTTGAACCTTTGTTTTCCTCCATCTTCTTCCTTTAGCATATAAACCCATTTATTCTGCAATGTAGTTTTACCTGCAGGCAACTTGACTAAATCCCAAGTCTGGTTATGCATTAAGGAGTCCATCTCTTCTTCCATGGCTTGCTCCCACTTCTTCCTGCTTTCAACCTGCATTGCTTCTTCATAACATTCAGGTTCACCAGAATCAGTCAACAATAAATAATATAATGAAGGAGAGTATCGTTCAGGGGGTCTACTTATCCCGGTAGATCTTCTAACACCACTTTCAGGTGTTTGAGGTGCCTGTTGCTGTTGTGGTGGTTGCTGCTGCTGTGGTTGTTGATTATTATTATTTTCAGGCACCTTTACTTTTTCAGTTATCTCATCAAGAACCGTGTATTCTTTGCTTTCTTTTTCCTGTTTCTTTTCCTGCAGCTGATTTTTATACAAGACCTTTTCATTGAATATTACATCTCTGCTCCTAACGATTTTGTGATTTTCATAATCATATAAGCGATAACCAAAATCATTAGCACCATATCCAATAAAGGTACATTTCTTTTATTTTGCCTCAAGCTTTGTTCTATTTTCTTTATTAATATGGACAAAGGCCTCACAACCAAAAGGCTTTAAAAAAGAGTAGTTTACCTTTTTACCTATCCATGCTTCCTCTGGAATACCACCATCCAAGGAACTTGAAGGCCCTTTGTTTATTAGATAAACAATAGTATCTACAGCATCTGCCCAAAATTGTAAAGGCAATCCTGCATGCAATCTCATGCACCTTGCACGCTCCATGATTGTTCTGTTCATCCTTCCTGACACACCATTTTCTTGTGGTGTTCTTGGAACTGTCTTCTCTCTACGAATTCCATGCTCTGAACAGTACCTATCAAACTCTTTGCTGCAATATTCACCTCCATTGTCTGATCCGAGACACTTCAACTTCTTTCCTGTCTCAATCTCAACCAAAGCTTTCCATTTCTTGAAAGTATCAAATACATCAAATTTATTCTGAATACAATAAATCCATGTCTTTCTAGTTGCATCATCAATAAAAGTAACATAATAACGAGAGCCACCGAGAGATGATACCTGAGCAGGTCCCCATACATCTGTATGCACAAGCTCCAATTTTTCGCTCTTCTTTTCTTTCCCAACTATGAGAAATCTGACTCTCTTTTGTTTTCCATAAATGCAATTTTCACAGAAATCCAAATCAACATTCTTCAAACCTGGCAACAAATTTCTTGAGTGAAGAATCTTCATTCCCTTCTCACTCATGTGTCTGAGCCTATGATGCCATAATCTTGCATCTGCTCCTTTGGAAGTTAAAGCATTAACAGAGTTAGAAATACCATTGCATAAATACAATGTACCAACCTTTTCACCTTTTGCTATTACCAGTGCTCCTTTGGTGACCTTCCAAGTTTTATCTGTGAAAGTTGTCACACAACCTTCACTGCCTAACTGCCTTGTTGAAATCAGATTTTTCTTCAGATCTGGAACATGCCTTACCTCCTTTAGTAGCCATTGGTTTCCATTCTGTTGTTTTACAAGAACTTTACCCATTCCAACAATTTTACAGGGTTTATCATCACCCAAGCGAACTTGTCCAAAATATCCTTGAACATAGTCATGAAAATATTTCTTATCAGGTGTGGCATGGAATGAAGCCCCTGAATCTACAACCCAAGAATCAGTAACATTTTCGAAAGAAAGAATCAAAGCATCTTGTAACACATCACCTGTCACATTTGCGTCATGATTGATTTCTTGTTGTGTGTCTCCTTCTTTTCCCTTCCGAGATCTACAGTCTTTCTTTAGGTGTCCTTTCTTTCCGCAATTCCGGCACACTATCCCCGATCTGGACTTGGATCTGCCTTTCCTTGATTTACTGCGATATCCCGAGCTCTTTCCTCTTTCCATTCTTCTTCCCCTAGACTCTGCACTCAAAGCATTACCTGATGTCTCACCGGAGCTTTTCCGTCACATTTCCTCACTAAGGATAGCACTAACAACATCATCAAACTTTAAAGTACTAGATCCAGAGACAGAGTTACTAATGGCCATTACTAAACCATTCCAACTCTCTGGCAATGAGCACAAGAATAACAGAGCTCTAACTTCATCATCAAAGTTTACCCCTACAGAACTTAGCTGACTGGTAATTGTATTAAATTCATTTAAATGGTCTGCAACAGATCCACCTTCCGACATCTTCATATTAAATAGTCATTTCATAAGAAATACCTTGTTTGAGGCCAAGGGTTTTTCATATAGTTTCGCCAATGTCTGCATCAAACCCTCTGTTGTTGTTTCCTTCGAAATATTGAAGGCGACTAATGTCGCAAGACACAACCTTACTGTTCTGAGTGCCTTTCTTTCGAGAATGTTCCATTCCGCGTCATGGTCGCCGGCTTCTTTGTTTTTCCGCTCAATGGTAGGTACAGATCTTTTTGATACAGATAATCTTCCATCTGCATCTTCCACAGCGCAAAGTTTTGGCCGTTAAATTTCTCGACCCTAAACTTACCATCGTCCTCCATTTCTCCCACTCGAACCAGGAACCCTTCTTTCCTGCGAGTTTATCAGCCAAATAGACCTTCGGCTCTGATACCAGTTGTTAGAAAATTAAATATTACAGAGCAATGAAACACATAAAATATGCGGAAAATACAAGCACACAAAACACGTAAAACTAGAGAGACACAAATATACGTGGTTCACCAAGTTTGGGCTACGTCCACCCCAAACAACCAGTCCTTCCTTTCTATTAACCAGCAAAAATAAAGAGACAAAACCTACAGCAGATCCGCTGTAATATCCTTTGTTCTCTGTCACAGTATCCCTCTCTGTTTATCGCTCCGAGAATACACACATAATGCACAGCCGTAATACAATGCCCCCATATATACAAGGGGGTTGCCTTCTAGGGCAAAAAACCCTAATCTAAGCATAACTTCTACCGTCAGATCACTTGCCTAATGAATGGCCCAGATTGACTAGAAATTACTATACTTTTACAAGGCAATTTTACATCTGTTTTTAACTTCGGGGGCGCTGCCCCCGAACCCCCGCCAGGGGGATGCTCCGAAAAGCGCTGCCGCCCCCCCTGGACCCCCCACGGCAGCGATTAAATTTTGGACGGCGTTGCCGCCCCTTTTAAGGTACAGGGGTCCAATGTTGTGATACAAAGTAAAGAAGATAATCAGGCTCCATACCCAACAGTCCTGGTGCAAAATTAGATAGGAAACCTATGATGGATTCATCTGTATGTTCATCTGTAAAGTATCCTAGGATGAAAGACAACATGGAAATAACATGCCTTGAACATTTTGGAAATTTTGAAGTAGAATATGGAGGGTTGATTCGTGGAATTTCCAAATGTAAGGGCATGAATACTTGGAAGATCTGAAATCTTTTGGGAAAATCAAGGCCAATGTACAACTTTGTAAGTGCTTCTATTGACAAAGGAACTACTTTAGGATTAATTTTAAGTTGTAACATCTGGTTTATGGACTCAGTAGTAATTGTAAACTGTATTTCTTTGTTTTCATTCACTATTGATCTTTTTTTAGGCACATAATAGTTCTGGAACAACCTGATAATCTTTGGACATGGATGAGTGACTGGAACAACATATTAGGGTAGATTTGATTCCCAAATTTGGACTTCTTCTACCTAATCTAAGGATTTTTCAAAGCTCCATATGTGGAGTTCTAACATATTGAATTATATAATTGGATCTGCTATTTTGTAGTCCACATCTACTACAGGGATGTGCTCAATGTCTACAACAGGAGGTTGTAGAGGATTCACAATGATGGTTGTCTTGGATGACATAGCTGGAGTGGATTTTGGCATTTTTAGGCTTTCGAGATTACTAAAACTCTATTTTTTAGACTTTCTGGTTTCTTCTGCAAGATTAAATGGTTTACAGAAGTATTCTTGACTTTGACAGAGGTTCTTGGATGAAAATGGGTATAAGTTGTTCTTTCCCTTGGATTTTAACTTCAATTTTGGATTTAAATTGTATTTCAGACTCTTATTGGTTCTCAAAATAAGAAACAGGGATTTCTTTTTCTTTTTCAGTGGATATTGGGATAAAAATTGATTAAAATTGGGCACAGAGGGTCGGGGTTACCTACAGAGGATTTATGGGTAATTTAGTATTCTTTTAAGTCTATAAAATCTAAAATCAACTCGATTTTCTCTTTTAAAACTGAATCCAGTATTATAACAGGGTTTTTTCAAAATTTTGACAGGGTTTAAGCTCTTTTTTGTGCAACTAGAGGCTTTCTTGGAGAAATTAAGCTCTTACTGGCTTCAATTCCTTTAGTAATTTCTTTTTTCAATGATAACAGGTTTGATTTTTATAGGAAAATACCTGTTTGCGCAGGTATGGGTCTCTCAAAACAGATTTTGAGGCGTTTTGATAAGTCCCTGGTATCTTTTTAGGTATCTGGAGGCTTTCTGGGACTTTTTGGCAGTCTTGATAGCAATATGTGAGCGTTTTTCAGGTTCAGGATATAAAACAATGCACAAAATCCATTTTCTTCAAGCAGGAGGATAAATAAAGTCGGTAAATGCAGAAAAATGGCTTAATGGCGCATTTAGGAGTTTTTTAGGCGTTTTTAGGTTTAGAATAGCCTATAATAAATGGCGGTCACATCGGAAAAATGGTGGTTTTTGGGCTTCAAAGGTGAAAACCGAAAGTGGTTATCGCGCAAGAAATAAGGGGTAAGTGGTATTAGTTGGGTCAGATGCGATCCAATAAATCTCAGCCACATGGAGGAGAGATAAGATGGTGAAACAACCCATTTCGCATGGATTGAAAAGTGTTATGATCGCGCAACTTTATTTGCGATATGGCCAGGTGATCGTCGGATTTGGGAGGGCCAATACGAATGGCTGCGATTTACTGTGAAGGTGCTCAACAGTCAGAGATGGGGTCCAAGGTCTGATATATGGCAAGATAAGTTTTAAACCTTACAAATATACATTTATAACGCTAAAAACTTTATGTTATTTGCGTAGACGAGGGGTAAAGTTATGTGTTTTTAATAAAATATTAACAAATTTTTCAATAACGTTGGTGTGGGTATGTATTATATGGTAAATAAAACCTTTTAACAAGTGTTTAAAGACCATAGGGGCGGGGTTAATAACATAAGATAATTTTAAACCTATGGGAAAAAACGGGGATTTATTTTAACATGTGGGGATAAATAAACATAGGTTTAAACTTTAAATAGTGGGTCTTGGGGATATTTATATATAATGGATTTAATAGTATATACGGGAGGGATATAATATAAGGATTTAATATTTAGGTTAAAAGTTAATATGGAATGAAAAAATGTAATGAATGAGAGGAATAAAAATACATAAATTTAAACTAAGTAAACTGTAAATAGGTCATTTAACACAATTTGTCCCATTTTGATTTTTTACACATAAACTTAGGATAAAAATGTATTTTATAGGTTTTCTGAGTGGTTTTTAATGGAAATGAAATTAATTAAGTAGGGTTTTTACTTTTACTAAGCAGAAGATGTGTTTTACTTAGGAAAAGGGAACATAATCTTGGAAAAGGGTGAATATGCTGGTGAAATGGGTTTTATGTAGGGAATCCAATATTTGTAACTAATCAGTTATTGAGCCTTGGGTCCGGTCCCAACAAAAGTTAGAGAAATGCTCTAAGCCTCTTTAACCGAAGGTTAGAATACTGGAACATTGTGAGGGAGGGGAAATTAGTAACTTTTTCCCAATGATGTTTTATTACATGTCTTGCACAACTTCTTTCTACCTACCCATTATTATTTCTAACATTTTTTACTTCATTTTCATGGGTGCATTTAAGCTTGCAACCCTAAATCCATTTTTCTTTCAAAACATAAAAAATATCTAAGTATAACCTTATTTCATCCGAGGGCTTAGATTATACTGTTGAGCTCCTCATTTATTCTCTAACTATCTACTGATTTTTCAAGTTTAAACTGTTTGACATATCTTTATTCTCTATCTAAAACATGAAATTAAAAGCATGAAAATTTAAGATTAAACTATTTAACTGGTCATGGATTATGGCATTTATTGACAATCTGCACATAATCATTATTCTTGCAGTAAAAATAAATAGTAGTGGCATTTTGACTTGCTCGCTTTCATGTTTGATTTTATCTCTTTTTTTCTCTTTTGGGGTCTATTTTTTATTCTTTTTTGTTTTTTCTTTTCTAAGACCTTTGACATTTCTTTTAGGAATTTTTACCCTCTTTTCATTTTTTATTATTTCCAAAATATGGGAAAACACCTTGCAGAAAGCAAGGTATGTACATATTTACAAGACTAATCATAGTCGATTCAAAAATTATGAATCCTATTATTATAGGAACCTAACAGTGGCTCCCCATGGGGATGGAATTTTCTGGTGAAATGTCAAGAACTTTGAGAGCAGTAGCATTTGAATTTTAACTGTAATGACCCTGTAGGTATCTTCTGATGTCTGCAATTATTCATATTTATGATATTTTACCTCTCAAAGCTTAGGGCCTTCTCTCTGGGCTTCAATTTTGTTACGAAAACATCCAATCCAATCTAAAATCTTGAATGTATATGTACAATTATCAAAATAAATGAAACTAACTATTTTTTATTTCAAAGGAGTAGTAATGCTTCAACATTCTTCCATTTACTGGTCCATCTAGCATAGTTGATCCATCCATTTTTTTCAGAAAAGAAAGCATTGTTACCTTTGTAACTATAAATAACATAAGGTCCTTTCCATAAAAAATTGAATTTTCCATGTTTACATTTCTCTCCTCTTCTTGAATCCAATTTTAACACTTTATCTCCAATGTAGAAATCATCTTCTTTACTCTTTCTGTCAAAAATTTTCTTTGTCTTATCCTGGATAACTTGAGATTTAATATAAGCTTCTTCTCATGTTTGTTGCAAGTGAATAGTTTGATTAAACATTCTTTGAATATCATTT
The DNA here is from genome assembly GCA_034641835.2 of Pinus albicaulis. Taxonomy (NCBI): domain Eukaryota; kingdom Viridiplantae; phylum Streptophyta; class Pinopsida; order Pinales; family Pinaceae; genus Pinus; species Pinus albicaulis. The sequence goes on from JAXQQM020066584.1 coordinate 181,027, forward strand.
GTTTCAACTTGTAACTCTTCGATAATCTTCATTATTGGTACTCCTAAGGAAGATGGAAAAACAACATCCATTCCTTAGACAAGCTAGTAAAGGGATGTACTAATAGATTTTTTGGTTGTAAGTCTATCTGCCCATAAGACATTGACTAAATTTTTATTCCAAGTCTTTTTGTTATCTTCTAGTAACTTTTTGATGATGTTTACAAGGCTTTTATTTGAAGATTCAACTAGGCCATTACCTTGAGGGTAATATGCAGTAGAATGGCCTAGGGTAATGTGATATTTATGGAAAAATTCAATCATATTTTTAGATTTAAATGTTGCTGCACTATCAGTAATTATCTTTTGGGGACATCCAAATCTTGAAAGTATGTTTCTTTCTAAAAATGAGATAATGAGAGTATATGTGGCTTGCCTAGAGGGTATGGCTTCAATCCACTTGGTAAAATAGTCAGTGGCTGTCAGAATCCACTTGTGTTGGGCTAATGATGGGAGGTGAATTTCACCATTGAAGTCAAGACCCCATTGTTGAAATGGAATTTCTATTGAGATGGGCTTTAAGGGCAGGGGTAAAAGCTTTTTCTTACCCTCAAATATTTTGCACTTGTGACTGGAGGCCACATACCTTTTAACATTTTCAAACAAAGTAGGCTAGTAAAAGCCAGCTCTCAGGATTTTGTTTGTAGTAGTCTTCCAGTATAGATGTCCTCCACAGTCACCTGCATGAAATTCTTGTAATATTTTGTCAGCTTCTTATTTTAACAAACAATTTAATAAAATCCCACCATGATCCTTCGAAAAAAGTACATTGTCTAAAATACAAAATCTTACTGCCTTTAGCTTTAAGAATCTAGCTTTTGTTCTTGATAATCTAGGAGGAGCTTGTAAGTTTAGTAATACAAATATAATATCTGCATACCATGGTGAGTCTGAAAAGGCTTCACTGATCTCTGGAGTCGCCATCTCTTCATAATCATCCACTTGGGAAATAAAATTTATGTCTAGGGCATGACAATTTCATTCAACCATGAGTTTGGCTAAACCTTGACCTTTTATCAGTTTTGTGGGTTTTATCTCTATGTCATATTCTAAAATTGTGGCAATCCACTTACCTCTTCTACCATCAAGACCATCTTGAGTTAGAATGTCTTTTACTACGACATTTGGGACATAGGGAATGATGTGAGAATAAACTATGTACACTCTGAAATATTTAATGGCCTTTACCAAAGCTAGGGCATGTTTCTCCATGATGTTGTATTTCAAAGTAGCATCTCTAAGTGTTTCGCTTAAAAAAACAATGGGTTGTTCATAACCCTGGTCATTTTTCTGCAGTAAAACTACAGAAATGGTGTGCTCTGAAGTAAATGAAAAAATGATGAAATCCTTTTTGAAGTCAGGACTTATAAGGACTGGGGTTTTGGTTAAGGCATGTTTGATGGATTCAAAACATTGTTTGCCCTCAATAGTCCATTTAATAACTTAATTTTTTTTAGCATATTATTTAGTTCTCTAATTATTTCAGCTAAATTGGATATGAATCTTCTTTAAAAAGTTCATTTTACCTAGAAAGGCTTGTAACTCTTTTATATTTCTTGGTGGACCGATGTTAAGAATTTCTTCTATTCTTACAGGATCTATTCTAATTCCCTCCTTAGATATTATGTGTCCTAGTAACTTGCCTTATTCTAATCCAAATAAGGTTTTCTTAGGGTTTAATGATATGCCAAAATTTCTGCATTTTATAAAGACTTGCCTAAGATGATCCAAGTGTTCATAATCAGTTTTAGAAAATACAGTTATGTCATCTAAGTAACATGAATTTCCTTTGCAAAGGCTATATCCATAGCTCTTTGAAAGGTTGCCCCTACATTCATTAAACCAAAAGGCATTTTTACATACATAAAAGTGCCCCAAGGAGTAGTAAAAGTTGTTTTGGCTTGATCCTCTGGTTGGACTAAAATTTGGTTGTATCCTAAAAATCCATCTAAAAGTGAAATCCTATAAGAACCAACAACCCTTTGTAAAATGTGATCAATTTTTGGTAAAGGATAATTATCTTTTAAGGATAATTTGTTTAGATTCCTAAAATCAACACAAAATCCAATCTCTCTTGTCTTTTTTCTAGTTGGAACTAGGTTAGAAACTCAATCAGAATATCTGATTGGTGCAGTTATCTTTGCATCGCACATTCTTTTTGCTTCTTTTTCTATTAAGGGCATCAAAACAGGGTTGATTCTCCTTAAAAAAAAATTAAAGGGCTTTTGATCTTCTTTTATAGGGATTTTATGTTGAATTATGTTGGTGTCATAGGATTTTAGGTCCTCATAAGTCCAAGCAAAGACATCTTGAAATTACTTAAAAAGAGAAATACATTTTTCTTTTTCTTGTTGAGGTAAGGCTTTGGAAAGTTTGATCATTTTGGGTTTTAACTCTGTGCCAATGTTACATTCCTCAATATCAGACCTAAGTGGCTCCATTTTGGGTTTTCTAGCAACATCATTTGAGCCAAATAAATCTTCTGAAGGAGTTAAACCTTTTGGTAAGAAATTATCTTTGAGATTTAATATATCATATTCTTCATCAATTATCTCATCAATTTCTACTCTCTCTAAGTTATCTATATCTGATTGACTGAATTTAGTAGGTCTAGCAAACTTTACTTTATTTACATCTACATTATTGAAATCAATTTCACTATCTAAATCTTGATCTATGGTACAATTAGTTTCTATTTTACAATTCTAGAATTCACCTTCATTATTCATAAAATGGTAAATTTGTTGATCTTGTGAGAAAATTTGCCAATATTTAAGGTTGTCTGGAATTATTGGTCTGTGTTTTACTTTTGCAATATACATATGATTGGGCTGAAAAGGTAAATTACAAGTACTAGCAAAAATTTCTAAAGAGTGTGCTTGTAAGTTTTGCTTTCTTGGTATTGCAGAGAACTTACATTCCAACAAATCATCAATCAAATCCAGTACAGTCTCTCTATATCAGCCTTGTCTAGGATTGTAAAAAAAATATTCACCATTAATTTTTTTTACAATCAACTCTGAATCTCCCATTATTGCTATTCTTTTAACTCCTAAGTTTCTGATAATATGGATTCCTAAAATGAGGGCTTCATAATCAGCCATATTTTTGGTGCATTTAAAACTTAGTCTGAAAGCATGGCCTTCTACATGATTTTTCTCTATATTAGTTATCCATACTCCTGCTCCTGCTCCTAACTTGTTTATTGATCCATCAAAATCTAAATGCCATAAAGATTCATGAAAGATATTGTCATTGTTTTGTATTTTCTTTTTCTCCTTTAGTTCAGTCTTGATTTCATTATCAGTTTCAGAATTACATAAGATGAATGAATCTAGGTCAATAGGTGTAGTGTAAATTGGGTAATTTATTGATCTTTCTGCACTACTCACCATATATTTCATCAATGTTTCCCTATATTACTTCTTTGGTTTACCAAAAACTGATATAGTAGCATAAGACATGTCCAATTGTAGAGATCCCTATAATTTTGTTCCCCATGAGTGAGATAATAGCATTATGTATTTGGGTGGGATATCAGCTACTACAATGTCCATAAGTATACTCTTACCATGATATTGAACTAATGTTACACACAAATCTTTGATTAAACCTATGCATTTTGCTTTGCTAGAATCAAATGAAAATAAATCTTTTTAAGGCCTTGCAATGTCTAAGTTCAGGGTTTCCATTATAGCTTTGGGCATTAGATTATGAGAAGCTCTTGAATCTAACATTGTGTTGTGTAATATTGGTCATGAATAGTTAAACTGATGTAGAATGGAGGAACTGATCCATCTTGATGCTTTTCATTTACATCAGGGCCAAAAATCAACTCTGGTTGATCATCATTCAAGTTTATAGAGTCTTCTCCATCATTCATATTTAATGTTTCAGTTATAGTTGTTTTATACAAATCATGTTTTTCCAATTCTGTCAAAGGAATTGGTATTTTTAACTTTGCAACTTCAGTTTTCATATTGAATGAAGGTTGTGATTTACTTATTTGAATTAAATCTTCTTTAGTAACTGTAGTTTGAATGGGTTTATCTTGTTTTTCTACAGTTATGTTTTCATTTTCTGTTTGAGTTTCTTGTGTTTTACTACTCCTAGTTTTCTTTTCAGGAGTGGTTTGAGAAGCAGTAGATTTTTTTTTAGATTTTTAAGTGTTGGAAGCTGTTTCTGCAGTGGCAGTTTTTGGATCTGTTGATTTAGGATCAGCATTGGGTGTTTTAGGATCTAATTTTGTTGTTTTAGTAGAATGAGGTGCTTTAGCAGTAGCATATTTTTGTGAATCTTTTGTAGCTTGAGCAACTTCATCTGTTATATCAACAATCTTAGGGCTTGGTGAAATTTTAGGGCTGCAAAAATTTGGGAAGAACTAGAGTTTTGCTTATTTTCCCTAGGGAGAATTTGCAGAACTTTTGTTGTTGGGGCTTCTACTATTTTCTTATTTTCAATTTGTGTAGTTTTATTAGTAGAAGGTTCAATTTTTTTCTTACTCCTAAGGTTATATTGCTTATGTACTTCATTTATGGAAAAATTATAACCTTGTTTATAATCAAATAATTCACCTGAATCTAATTGAAGTTGTTGGAGTTCAAATAACTCTTGATCTTCCTGTGTGAGAAAGATAGTGTTGTTATCATCTATTCCCATTAGATTTATGGTATCCTCATCCTTATCATTGTTTTGAGAAATTTCAGCATAGTTCTCCTGAAATGGGGGTCTTATTGTCTGATCTGGGGCTGATTCTTTTGATTTTCCTGAATTTTTATTTTTTCTAAAGTTTGGATTTCTTATTTGTTGTTGATTATCCCATTGAGGTCTTATTTCTATGTCGTCTAATCTACCCATCATTCTCTCTAAAGTCTTAGCTAACTGATCTATTTTTGTGCCTAAACTAGAAGCTTTTTCTTTCATGGTTACTCTCCTCTCATTCCTTAATATGGCCTTTTTAGCTAAAATGTCTACTTCTACACCTACAACATCTGTTTGCATTCTTTCTAAAGTTTTTGAATTTCTCTCTCTTAACTGATATGCCATGTCTATGTCAAATCTATTTGGGAATTTAAGTAAGACAGAGTCAGGAGTGGGTTTGAGATTTGCAGAAATTGAATTGTAAACACTGTTATATCTAGTACAATAGAATTAGACTTATTCATAGGGAGCTCTTTTCATTGCATTAAATTCAGACAATATTTGCAGTGGATTTTTCTTATTTTCCCATTTATTTAAAAATAATCTATGAAATATTGCTAAATCAGCTATACTACCAGCAGTAAGACCTTTAAACCATTTTTTGACTTCCCCTGTTACTGTTTGTGCAAAGAGCCTCATTTATACATCAGAATCATCTATTTCATGGAGTTCAAAGTAATTTGTCATTTTATTAATATGCTGATGTGCAGTGTACTGTGTAGTCACATCAAATTGTGGTATCTTACTTTGGTTATCCTGAGGCATATCATGTATTTGTGTTGGAAGAACAAGGAGAGTATACCTAGTAGCCATAGCTTGAATTCTAGCTTGGCTTGGGGGTAGATTGGAAGGGCTTGAAGCTGAACTGGAAGCAGTAGATGATGGAAGGTAAACTAGTGGATGATGGAAATAGTATTCTAGGTTATAAGGGTTGTCTAGGGATAAATGAATCTATAGATTGTATGGTAGTGGAAACTATAGATGATGGAGTGGTATCTAAATGTGGAATAGAAGGCTTAGATTTATATGCTAACAATTGAGCTAATTCAATAGCTTCATCAATTTCCTTAAGAATAGTAGCATTTATCTCTTCAAGTTTATCCTGATTTTTAACTTTCTTTAATTCATAATCTACTGTAATATTTTCCTATTTTGTTTCCAAAATGAAATAAAAACGGGGTCTATAACAACAGTACTTAAATTACTTTCAATTTTTCTCCTGAATAAAGAATGTTCAAATTTCAAATAAAATTGTATATCTTGTAAACTTACTAACTCTTGTGGTAATGAATTGGCTCTAATTAGTGAAACTTTAGCATCTAAATATTCTATCTGTTTTTTCTTTTTCCCAATTCTATCTGGATTTTCTACTATAATAGCAAGTTTAGGATCCGAGTTAGACCTGGTATAGTAAATTTTTCTAGAAGCTAGAACTGCAATTTTTAATACTCACAACTTATAAAACAGTCCTTATAGGCCAAAGGATGATAAAAATGATCTCCTTTAAGATCTATTTTAAAAATGAGGATTGGTTAATTCCCCAGTATGTTATCACTCTAGTAATTCTCTAAGTTGTGATATTTTGATTTATAGTTTTAAGAACACTACAGGTAACCACAGACCAACTTTTAAACTCTAAAATCTAGCCCTTTTAGGGTTCAGAGAGGGCTCTCTCTTTAAGTTTTAAATTTGTTTTGATTTATAAAATATTAGGCTAGTTATGATTGTGTAATTTGGTTTTTGTTTGATTTGGTTTGGTGGGAAAAATCACTTAATGAGATGGATAGTGGAAAATTTGTTTTTCCATTAGGCTAAGGGGTCAAAATTCAAGCAGACAGAACTAGGATCAAAGTCAAAAAGTGAAATGTTTTCAGGTCAAGATAGATAAGCCTATGAAGATCTTGGAATCCTGTTTGTTGAGGTGGTTTAATTAGGAAAAAGAGCAACGAAGGATTCTTTGATCCGGATAAGGAAGGATTAGACAGATTTCATTCGAAAGAGGGAGTAATTAAGGGTTCCCTACTCTGGAAATCAGCAGAAAACATAGAAATGATAAACAGTAAAGACAAGGTGGTTGTAACAAATCCTGAAATAATACTCCTAAATTATCATTCAAATTTGGAACACATATATGGATGCATGAAACAAAGAAGATAAACAATGACAAGTAGAAAATACTTCACTTCAAAATCTCATCACATGAATCCTAAAATATGATGCTAATTGATTCGATCCAATCTACTACTCGAATTTGAAACACAAAAGCCTTCAAGTACAACAAAAATGACTATAGAAATCTTCAGCAATTTATTCCACAATAATACTTCAAAGAGTGAAGTATTTAAACAAAAATGTTTACAAGAGATCCTAGAATGCTTCTAGGAATTATCTAAGGAAAAATAAATATCTTTACAACAAAATAGTGACAGTTGCTTAGCAAATCAGCAAGTTGTCGTATTTATCCAAATAAAATAGTAAATTGTTTATGGATTAGGTGCAGCTGGCTGCCTTGGTGTCCTCTTTGATGGCATAGATATTTCAAATATGTTTTGAAATATAATCTTCTTTATATTATACTCTTTCACTCTGATACTATTTAACCTGATACTCTTTAACCTTTGTAAAATCTGCCTCATTGCTGTAATAAATTATGTTTTGACTGTGAAAAAAATCAGCCAATTGTTTTATCGTTTTATTTGCAATTTGACTTTTACAGTAAGTCAGTGAGTGATTGCCAAGCTTCATCATTTGGAATTTGTATCTTTTTCAGCTTCATGAAATTTTCATCTGCCTCAGTATATCTAGAAAAGGTTGGTTTTATGACAAACAAATGTTTTATCTCATGTTGCAGATAAAACAAGTCTTCAAAACTCCTGAGTAAAACCTTCCATGTGGGGATTCCTTATCCTTCTGTCTTGTTCACTTGCTCTTTTGCATATTCTCTGGTTTTCTTATTATAATCCTCCTATGGCATAAATTTATCATTTAGGACCAAAATATTAAGAAGACTTCTTTGCCTCAAATTTTGAAAGTTAACCATAAACTTGGCTATGGCTATGTTCATATTTTCACATTTCTCTTCAAGCTCTTTCATCAGATTCTTCTTTGAAATGACTTTCCTTATTTCAAGGATTGTCTCTGTTCCATCAGTGATGTCAATTTATTCTAACTCCTGCTTGTTTTTGTTGTTAAGAAACTTGATCATTGCTATGGCTTGCTCAGGTTTGGCACCTAGCTCATCTTTGGTTTTCTGAATTTCTGCTAGTGTTGCCTTCAGTAAATCTTTTTGTTCATAGATTACTTGGATTTAGGGCCACACATCATTGATGGCTTCAATGATTTTGTTCCATAACTGGTTTTTTACATATGACATTGTCTCCTTCAAGGTTAAATCTTTTTGAATTTTCTTCAGTTCTTCATTTAATATACTAGCCCTTTGCTCATGATTTTTGGCATTGATTTGGGCTAGTTTATTTTTATCTTAATTTGAACCTATTCTCAATTATGGTTTTAGCAATGTATGTTTCTTCTTCTCTGACCCTTTTAGTAGCCTTTTCTCTTTGATCTGCAGTTTGTAAGGTGTGACTAGTATCACCTTGCTTAATTGCATCTACCAAAGTCTTTTCTACCGATTCAGTTTGATTGACATACTTCTCAATCTCTGGTTTTTTTTCTCATGAATGTAGAGTGTTAGTTTGCATTTAACCCTCATTTTGCTCAGTATTCCTTGTGATTCATAGTTCCAGGAGAAACTCTCTTCAAATCTGTACTCAAGTAACTGTTTGGCTGCTTCTATCTCTGCATCTCTATGATTACAAATAAAGGGTCCCACTTGATTCTTCAACTTAAATTGTGTTTCCTTCTTAGTTGCTAGGAAGTTGATAAAATCAGAATTTGAGATTTGCCTGATGTATTCCAAGGAAAAAACCCTGATATGTACATATTTAGGTAGTTTTTACGGTAATAGATTAGACCCAAAAACTCTAATTTCTGTGTGTTTTTCATTAAAATACCAATCTCCAGTTCTAGTCTTCTCTAATAGCTGTAGAACCTTCTTCATTTCATCATTGATCCTTGGTTGTTTAGTATTTGTTAACATTTTTATCAATGGATGAACAAAAAATTCTGAAAACTATGTATAAGTAAACTCTGTGGACTCTTTTCTGATGAAATATGTCCAAAAAATGACTCAAAGTGGATTTTCTTCTATGTCAAGCTTCTAGAGGGTTACTGGAAACTTGTCTGCTTGAAAATATAAAAACATATGGAAGAGAAAAGATGTGTATCTAAACACTCCTTCAGTTGGAAATTTAACCAGCTAATCATGGATATTGTCAATAATGTACTCAGCATAATTGAAGATGACAGAAGGACGCTATCCTGATGCAAAAGTAGATAGGAAACCTAGGATGGATTCATCTGTATGTTCATCTGTAAAGTATCCTAGGATGAAAGACAACATGGAAATAACATGCCTTAAACACTCTGGAAATTTTGAAGTAGAATATGGAGGGTTGATTTGTGGAATTTCCAAATTTAAGGGCATGAATACTTGGAAGACCTGAAATATTTTGGGAAAATCAAGGCCAATGTATAACTTTGTAAGTGCTTCTATTGACAAAGGAACTACTTTAGGATCAGGTTTAAGTTGTAACATCTGGTTTATGGACTCAACAGCAATTGTAAACAATATTTCTTTGTTTGCATTCACTATTTCTCTTTGTTTAGGCACATAATAGTTCTGGCACAACCTGATAATCTCTGGACATGGATGAGTGACTGGAACAACATATTTGGGTAGATTTTATTCCTAAATTTAGACGTCTTCCACTTGTTCTAAGGATTTTTCAAAGCTTGAGTTGTGGAGGTCTAACAGATTGAATTCTACAATTGGATCTGCTATTTTGTAGTCCACATCTGCTAAAGGGATGTGCTCAATGTCTACAATAGGAGGTTGTAGAGGATTCATAATGATGGCAGTCTTGGATGACATAACTGGAGTGGATTTTGGCATTTTTAGGCTTTCAGGATTATTAAAGCTCTATTTTTTAGACTTTCTGGTTTCTTCTGTAAGATTAAATGGTTTATAGAAGTATTCTTGACTTTGACAACGGTTCTTGGATGAAAATGGGTATAACTTGTTCTTTCCCTTGGATTTTAACTTCAAATTTGGATTTAAATTGTATTTCAAACTCTTATTGGTTCATAAAATAAGAAACATGGGCTTCTTTTGCTTTTTTTCAGTGGATATTGGGATAAATATTGATTAAAATTGGGCACAGAGGGTCAAGGTTACCTGTAGAGGATTTCTGGGTAATTTAGGATTCTTTTAAGTTTGTAAAAGCTAAAATCAACTTGAGTTTCTCTTTTAAAACTGAATGCAGTATTAAAACAGGGTTTTTTCAAAATTTTGACAAGGTTTAAGCTCTTTTTTGGGCAACTAGAGGCTTTCTTGGAGAAATTAAGCTCTTATTGGTTTCAATTCCTTTAGTAATTTATTTTCAGAATGATAACATGTTCGCTTTTTATAGGAAAATACATGTTTGCGCAGGTATGGGTCTCTCAAAATAGATTCTGAGGCATTTTGATAGGTCCTTGGTATCTTTTCAGGTATCTGGAGGCTTTCTGGGACTTTTCAGCAGTCTTGACAGCAATATGCAGGTGTTTTTCAGGTTCATGATATAAAATAATGCACAGACTCCGTTTTCTTCAATCGGGAGGATAAATACAGTCGGTAAATGCAAAAATATGGCTTAATGGCACATTTCGTATTTTGTTAGGCATTTTTAGGTTTAGAATAGCCTATAATAAATGGTAGTCACATCGGACAAATGGTGGTTTTCGGGCTTCAAAGGCGAAAACCGCAAGTGGTTATCGCGTAGCAAATAGGTGGTAAGTGGTATTAGTTGGATCAGATGTGATCCAATAAAGATCGGCCACGTGGAGGAGAGATAAGATGGTGAAACATCCCATTTCAAATGGATTGAAAAGTGTTATGATCGCACAACTTTATTTGCGATATGGCCAGGTGATCGTCAGATTTCGGAGGGCCAATGCGAACAACTGCGATTTACTGTGAAGGTGCATGGCAATCAGAGGTGGGGTCTGAGGTTTGATATATGGTGGAATAAGTTTTAAACCTTATAAATGTACATTTATCATGCTAAAAACTTTATGTTATTTGATTGTACGGGGGATAAAGTTATGTGTCTTCAACTAAAATATTAACAAATGTTTCAATAATGTTGGCACGGGTATGTATTATATGGCAAATAAAACATTTTAACAAGTGTTTAAAGACCATAGGGGCGGGGTTTATAACATAAGATAATTTTAAACCTATGGGAAAAAGCGGGGATTTATTTTACATGTGGGGATAAATAAACATAGGTTTAAACTTTAAATAGTGGGTCTTGGGGATATTTATATATAATGGATTTAATAATATATACGAGAGGGATATAATATAAGGATTTAATATTTAGGTTAAAAGTTAATATGAAATGAAAAAATGTAATGAATGAGATGAATAAAAATACATAAATTTAAACTAAGTAAAGTGTAAATAGGTCATTTAACACAATTTGTCCCATTTTGATTCTTTACACATCAACTTAGGATAAAAATGTATTTTATAGGTTTTTTGAGTGTTTTTGAAAGAAAATGAAATTAATTAAGTAGGGTTTTTACTTTGACTAAGAAAAAGATGTGTTTTACTTAGGAAAAGGGAACATAATATTGGAAAAGGGAGAATATGCTGGTGAAATGGGTTTTATATAGGAAATCCAATATTTTTAACTAATCAGTTATTGAGCCTTGGGTCTGGTCCCAATAAATGTTAGAGAAATGCTCTGAGTCTCTTTAACTAAAGGTTAGAATACTGGAACATTGTGAGGGAGGGGAAATTAGTAACTTTTTTCCTGATGATGCTTTATTACATGTCTTGCACAACTTCTATCTACCTACCCATTATTGTTTCTAACATTTTTTACTTGATTTTCATGAGTGCATTTAAGCTTGCAACCCTAAATCCATTTTTCTTTCAAAGCATAAAATCTATCTAAGTCTAACCTTATTTCATCCGAGGGTTCAGATTAAATTGTTGAGCTCCTCATTTATTCTCTAACTATCTACTGATTTGTCAAGTTTGAACTTTTTGACATATCTTTATTCTCTATCTAAAACATGAAATTCAAAGCATGAAAAGTTAAGATTAAACTATTTAACTGATCATGGATTATGACATTTATTGAAAATCTTCACATAATCATTATTCTTGCAGTAAAAAATAAATAGTAGTCGCATTTTGACTTGCTCACTTTCATGTCTTATTTTATCTCTTTTTTTCTCTTTTGGGGTCTATTTTTTATTCTTTTTTTATTTTTCTTTTCTAAGACCTTTGACATTTCTTTTAGGAATTTTTACCCTCTTTTCATTTTTATTATTTCCAAAATATGGGAAAACAACTTGTAGAAAGCAAGGTATGTATATATTTACAAGACTAATCATAGTCAATTCAAAAATTATGAATCCTATTATTATAGGACCCTAACACCACACTTCCTCCTTAGGGCACTATCCACCCTTGAGAGTCCTCATGCAATCCCTAGTTGTGTGCTATGCTCTACGGTCTAGCACAAGAACCTCTTGTAGCTAACAAACCTCCGAAATGGTGCAAAAACGGTCCTCCAACAACAAAGTTCTGCTCCTCCTCCACTCGGCCTAGCAGCCTGTCCTCTCGGCCTTCATCACAACAACGATTTAGCCCAAAACATACCCTCAAATAGTTTTCACTCCTCAGCTCTTCAGCCTCCTAGATAATACTTCTTCCATGTTTTCCAAGACCCTTCTCCTTATGTCAACTAAGTTTCCTTTATTGTCCAAATTTAGATCTATTTTCCTTGGAGGAAATGTTGCGAAGTGGATACTCATAACACATAATATCACCCTTTATTTATAGCCAATAAAGGGGCTTCCATGAATAGATGAAGAGACACATCTGTTCTCTAAATTTTACATCAATCCTGCATGTTTTGAAAACCAATAATTACTTCCCAACTTCAAAATGTCATTTCTCCTCAACGACAACTTGGAATCAGATGATTCTCATTGCATTGGAATAGTATCAATGAGCACTATCATCCTCATCCATCACATGTCAAAAAATCAACATGGTTGTCTCCCAAACATTGCTGGGTGAAAAAACCCATACTTGGGTTCCAAGCCCACAAGTGACCCTTGTGGTTCTTTTCCCTCCAAACCCTAAACCCTAGGGCTTGGACTACCTCCCAAGCTACAAAAATCAACACTCCCTCTTAGCGAGGAAGGTATTTCAAAGTCTAGGAGGAAAATCAGCATTGTCATCACTACTCGCAACACTTTCCCAACTCCCACCACTAACAATCACAGCAATCCTTATATGTTGAACTATCCCTTCTCGGAAGCGTTGATATCATTGGAAGCATCCTGCTTCTTCTTCTTCTCCTGTAACACTTTCTATTCCCTCCATGATCCCTTTTGTGTAGATGTGGAGGTACCCTTGCATCGTAGTGACCACATCCTCTTCTTAGGATGTAAAGTATCCCTCTGAATTTGTAATCTCCCTCTAGAACTTGAGTCCTCTGAGTATCTGGAACCTAGAAATTCTTCTCTGAAAAGTGTACCTTCTTCTCGAGAACCTGTAACTACTCCTCTGAAGCCTGAACCTGCTCTTGCTTCTCTGGAACCTATACCTAATCTAATTTCTTCATTCCATGATCCACGGGCTTTCCCTTCAACCTGTAAAAACCATGATCTGTAACTCCAAGTATAATCCCATCATACTTAAAGCCTCTAGGCTTGAGTCTTGCCTTCACATCCTGGAATAATACTAAGACCTTAAACCCCTTCCTCTCCATCATTGAGACAAAAATAACACTATATCTGACTCCTGGTACAAAAAATACATCCTGGATCCACATCATACATCCCGTCTCAACCTTGAATGGCACCATACCTGATCCTCAGATATTCATCTGACTCTTGTCGCCAAACACCATGTGCAACTTAGAGTCCCTTTTAGCTAGAGTCTCAAAAACCTCCTGTGACCTTATCATATGCTTTTCCATACCACTTTCCACGTACCATCCATCCTCCTTGATAGTACTTTCCTAGAAATGAGAAATCATAGCAAATTCCTCCTCTTCCAATCTCCTAGAGAGATTATTTATCTCAGATGAAGTGGAAACACTGACGACCTACTTTCCTTTCCTCTTCTCATCATCTCCCCTCTTCATTGGACATCTCAATGAAAATTACCCATATTACGAAGTTGAAATGATTGACTTTACTCGAGTCCTTCTTTGGCTTACCCTTCATTAGTGCTGCAAGTGCCATGTCCTCATCTGCCTTCTTTGATGGATGAAGATCCTAGTCTTGCAACTCTTCATAAATGAAGTCTTCCCAAAGTCTATTTGAGTCTTGCAATTTATCCCTGGCAATGATTCGTTTGATGAACTACTTCTATTCCTCAGTGAACCCTTTTAAGGAAATCCTTACCATATCTCCATCTGAAATTTTGACACTGATGACACCAAGCTCATATCTGACCTAAGATAACCTCGTCAGATACAAAGTCACTCCTTCACTCCTTATAATATTATCGGACTTCAACTTATCCTCCAGTAATAATACCCGGTTCTCATTCTTATTCTGGAACAAATTCTGAAGAGCCATCCACATCTCATGTGCATTGTTCTTCCTCGAAAAATGAGGTTTTAAGGAATATTTCACACCATCAAGGAGATAAATCTCACCTTCATATAAAAATATTCCCATATATCCAGCTCCTTAGGGTCGATTGGCTTCTTCATCTCTTTCTTGGCAAAACCCTAAATCTTGTTGGCCTGTAAGACCAACTCGATACTTTCCTTCCAAGGAGTATAGTTGGACAACCCTTCCAACATGTCCTCATATCAAAGACCTGCCTATAACTTTGAAATTTTAGTGAGCCCTTCACTTACAATGTGAGCAACTCCCTTTCACAATGTATTTTGTTGCACACAACTCTGATTACTTACTTCCAAAGTAGCTCATAAATTCTCTGATACCATGTTGAATTTTCCATGAGCTTGGATATAGGTTAGAGTCTTAAAATCATTGATGCTACCAAAGCAAGAATATCAACCATAAACTACTTTTCACAACATAAATATAAAGCAGTAAATCACACATGCACAAATATACACAGTTTTTGGAAAAATTGTACAATAATGTACATTCACCAATCTTCATTATATTAAACCAAAATATGAATAATACAACAGCCTATGGTATACAAGATACAATGACAAACTCGATGTTGTATCTCGTCCTGTCGGTCCTTCACTTCCGTACTACTAACTAGTAGTGCCTTAGTCCATCAAGACCACTACACATCGAGAGTTTAGGAGGGATACTGCGTAACATTGTTGCAAGTTACTTATGTAGAGTGTACATAGGCTGATCCAATATTATCTTTGAGTATGCCTAATTCCCAAGCTCCAACAGTTATACTAGCAGCAAATTTATTCCATCAAAGTGTTGCAATTCAGCACCAAACTTCATCCAACCTTAATCTACTCTATGTTATGTCAAGATAGCTTGTCTAGGGCTACTTTTGGTACCAAAATACTACCCTCCACCAGATCAATGGAACCCACTACTACACTTTTGATTATGCACCTAGGAAGACTCTTCACCTCCTCAGAAGACCCTCCACATAATACCAACAGGCTACAATGATCACGATCCAAACTGGTCAACTTATTTGACCCAAAATTCCTCCCAAAACACTGATGTAATATGTTTGACCTTGTTTTTTGCGAAAATATTGGTTAGGGCACGTACTACAGCTCTCAAATCACCATACATTCAACAAACTAGCCCCTTAAGGGCCACAACCCACTTTGGAGAGCTTCCTCTCATGCCACATTGCCTCCATAGGGCACTGTTCACCCTTGACAGCCCTCACACAATCCATAGATGCATGTTATGGCATGTGACCTAGCGCAACAATCTCCTATAGAAAACATACCTATGAAATGGTTCCCAAACCGTCCTCCAATTGTAGAATTCCTATCCTCCTACACTCAACCTAGCATCCTTTCCTCTCAGCCTTCATCACAGCAAATATTCAACCCAAAATAGATCCTCAAATAGTCTACACTCCTTAGCTCCTTAGCCTCTTATAGAATACTTCTTTCATGTTGTCCAAGACCCTTCTCCTTGTTGCAGCTACGATTCCTTTCTTTTCCAAATTCATAGCTCTTTTCCTTGGAGGAAATGTTGCACAATGGATACCCATAACACATCAAATAACCCTTTAATTATAGTCGATAAAGGGGCTTCCATTAATAGATAAAGAGACACATCTATTGGCTAAATTTTACATCAAGCCTACATGACTTGAAAACCAATAATTACTTTTGAGTTCTAAAATGGGCCTCATAAGAAAAATGTACAATCAAAATAAACTTTATAAGAACCAATAGGATTCAAGATGATGATGTCAACCATAGGGGGTGATTCACCATTTTTGGAGTAAAAAGGTAAAAATAATAAAACTACTTTTTCAACTTATATTTTCAACTTATCTCCCTAAGGTTTTACTCAAATTTTGAGCTGGAGTACTCATTGGATGCAAAATTTAATTCCTCATCCAAGGGGTACCCATGTTGCATACTTTTGATGGAGCCTAATACACAAAAAATGAGAAATACATGAAAAACATGATTACAATAACATTTTTCATGTATTTCTCATTTTTCGTGTAGCAGGGTCCATCGAAAGTATGCAACATGGGTACTCCTTGGATGAGGAATCAAATTCTGAATGCAACGAGTGTTCCTACTAGAACTTTGAGTAAACCCGTAGGGAGATAAGTTGAAAATACGAGTTTAAAAAGTAGTTTTTTTCTTTTTTCCCTATAAAATTTAATGATGTAATATAATCTTATTTTATTATTTCCACTATTATTTTATAATTTTCTTAGGATGTTAGGTCCCTATATTACTACTTTGGTCCCTTATTGTTATTATTGTAGCCCCCTTATTGTTACTGTTGTACCCCTGTAACCCCAATATTGTTATTATTGTGCCCTTACATTGTTATTGTTAGGTCGACTAGGATTATATTGTGGGCCCATGGACTCCTATATATAGGAGGAGGTTTTGGTCATTTGTAGCATCCAAGAATTGTTCATTTATGTAATGTATTAGAGGTTTCCCCCTTGAATTGGTTGATTTCTAAGGCGTTGATCTCTCTTTTCTTCTATTTTTGGAGCTGGCTTCATAACATTTGGTATCAGAGCTTTGGATTCTAGGGTTTCGCTACTCCAAACAGGTCATCGTGGAATTTTCTCTATAACGTTTTTATTACAAAGGTTCAGAATCTAAAAATTTTAGAGTGCGAAGCTGAAATCCTGAATAACATCGTCGAAAAATTTCAGAGCTTGGTTCGCAATATTTTCGGAGATATGATCTGTGGAAGTTAGGGCTTTTTGCAGGCTCCTGAATTTAACCTAAACAGGTCATTGCAGAATTTTCGCTATAAATATTTCCCTACGAGGTTTCAAAACCTGAAATTTTCACAGAGCAAATTTGAAATCCTGAAGAACCTCCTGTAAACATTTCAGATCTTGGTTCGCAATATTTTTGGAGATATGACCTGTGGAAGTTAGGATTCTTTCAGGCTCCCGAATTTCATCTCAAAGAGGTGACCGTGGGAAAAACGTCATAAATCTCTCTCTAAGCGTCAGATTAATATTTTTTAAAAATTGGCTACAATTACACGGATTTTAGTTTCCTATATATAAATTTTAGAGCCAAAGGAGGAAGCAGTGACACGTGGAAAGTTGTACAAGTTCGCTCTATTGAGTAGATCCATAATTAGGTCATTGTGGGAGATTGGACATAACTTTGCATTGAAGAGTCCAAATCAGGTCAAACCTGTGGCATTCGAAAGAGGATTCAGAGCGCTACCTCAGGGCTGAATTTTAGATATTGAAGATCTGAAATCACAGAGATAATTCAATTTCAATATCAAGCTCCTCAAAAGCAAGAAAAAGATGTGTATTTTTTTTTGAATTACATAAGTCTCGTTTGAAAAAAAATAGTTTGAATTTATTCCAAGGACATATTCAATAATAGATATCAGTATTGGGTTCTAAAATGCCCCCTAAAAATAATTCAACACCCATTAAGCCTTTATAAGGCTCTACGATGACTCATGAAGATGAAGAAATGCAACATGAGATGTCAAAATTACAAGAGCAAGTGCACCTATCGCAAAGAGCAACAAAAAATGAAATGGAAGTCTTGAATAAAGGCATGGAAAATAAGATGGATGGCTAGAATAAAGGCATGGAAGATAATATGGAGGGCATGGAATTTGGCATGGAAGCTAAGATGGATGACATAGAAGCTAAGATCGATGAAAAAATGGAAAACATGAAGAATGATCTAAAAGTAGACATCGAAGGTTTGGGAAAGTTGATACAAGAAATGTTTCCTAATGGAAAAAAGATAGTAGAGGAAACCCATGATGAGAAGAAAATAAATGTTAATAGTGATTTCATAAACTCTAATGTTGGATAGAGGAACCACCATATTCAAAAGATGGATATGAGGAAGTTTTATGGCAAGGATCTCGTAACATGGATACTACAAATGGAGCAATATTTTGATCTCAATAATGTGCAAAACACACAAAAGGTACACATTGTAACTTTACATTTAGAAAAAAATACATTTGTATGGTATCGATGGCTTTTCTCCCATAAAAAAAATTGTCCCGCAGTACGAATTTTACGGAGGAAATGATAGCACGTATGAGGATACAAAGAGCAACACCTTCTTTAGCCAATTGATAAATCTCAAACAAAAGGGTTTAGTGGCGGAGCATTAAGACAGGAGTGAATATAAATTATTTGATATTCAGGAAGAACTACAGACAGTATCTTCCATCTAGGACTTCAAGGATAACATCCAACATGAAGTTCGCGTTCTGGAACCTGATTCATTGGAGAAGGCATTCAGGTTGGCAAGAAAAGTTGAATGTAAAATTATGGCGACAAGGAAGCCTACCACTCAATTCTATAAAAAAGGAAGAGTTTCTACGTCTAGATTCCCACAACCTACAAGGTTGACACCACAACAATTGGAATAAAAAAGAGCAAAAGGGCTTTGCTACAGTTGTGATAGAAAATACACTAAAGGTCATAAGTGTGTTGAGAAGAATTATTTTACATAGATTGTGAAGAGGAAGAAGAAAATGAAAAAGAAGAGGATATACACCAGGAACCAACCCTAGAAGAGGAAGAAATGAATCCGACCATATCGTGTAATGCACTGGCAGGAATTACCACTCTGCAAACTTCAAGATAGAAGTATATGTCAAGAAGAAAAATGTAATAGTGTTGATTATTCGGATAGTACTTATAATTTATTATTCATTGTAAAATGGCAAAGGTGAATTGTTTACATACCTTTGAAGAATGTCATGTTGGTTGAAAATGGAAGAACTATAAATCTCTCTGGAAAATGCCATAATATCAAGCTAGCCATGGGGGAATATGTATTTAATAGTCAAATTCTTTCCATCCCAATGGGGGGTGCTGATGTTGTACTAGGAGTATAATGGTTACAATCTTTGAGGACGATAGCTTTTAATTTTCAAGAAATTTTCTTGAATTTTTTTTCGGAAGGAAAGGAAATCGAATTATGGGGTATCGGAGGGAAGCCAGGAAAGATAATAAGCTCTAATTTCATGACAAAGCTTCTGAAGAAAGAACAACGAGGCATAATTGTACAATTATGCTCACTAGAAATTCCAACATCAAAATCATCTATTTCTCCATATCTCCAAAAAGTCTTGGACAAACATTCCAAGGTGTTTGATACTCCCAAAGGAATCCCACCTATTTTTTATCATGATCATGCTATTCATTTGATTCCAAGAAGTGTTCCTCCAAACAGTAGGTAACCTGCAGATATCCTTATGTCCAAAAGAGTGAAATTGAACGTATGATTTCAGAAATGTTAGAAGGTTAGTATAATTCAACATGGTCAAAGTTCTTTCTCTACTCCGATAGTGGTATTGGTGCACAGAAGGATGGATCATGGCGCATGTGCAGTTTATAGGAGCGATAAATACCATTAAAGATAAATTTCCCATTCCTCGGATTGATGAATTATTGGATGAATTAAATGGAGCAATTTATTTTACCAAGTTGTATCTTTGTTTAGGATATCATCAAATTAGAATGAAGACTGAAGATATTCCAAAAATAGTATTTCGAACTCATGAGGGACGTTATGAATTTTTGGTCATGCCTTTTTCCCTTACCAATGCACCTTCTACCATTCAAAGGTTGATGAATTCCATTTTCAAACCCTTCCTTAGAAAATTTGTGCTAGTATTTTATTATGATATACTAATCTACAATAGGTCTTGGAAGGATGATGTTCAACATGTTGACGGGGGTGCTCAAACTATTGCGGAGAAACAATTATATGAAAAAACATCCAAATGTTTTTTTGGAGTACAAGAGGTGGAATATCTGGGTCATATTCTATCTCACAAGGGTGTTAAGGTAGAGCCTAAGAAAATTAAAACCATTAAGGAATGGAAGGTCCATACAACCATAAAGAAGTTGCGAGGATTTCTCGAGTTAACAGGGTATTATAGAAATTTTGTTAAGAATTATGGGAGAATAGTACCACCTCTAACAACATTATTGAAGAAATATGCATTTTGATGGACTCGTAAAGCAACTAATGCCTTTGAACATCTTAAAGAGGCAATGTGCTTAGCAACAGTCTTAGCTATGCCAGACTTCACAAAAACCTTTATTGTGGAATGTGACGCCTCAGGAAATGGAATTAGTGTTGTTTTAATGCAGGAAGGCAGACCCATTGCTTTTGAAAGTCATCCAATCAAAGGAAAGTATTTACAGAAACCTATTTATGAGAAGGAAATGTTAGCAATACTGCATGCATTAAAGAAATGGAGAACTTACCTAATGGGAAGACACTTCCAGGTAAAAACTGATCATGATAGTCTTAAACACTTTTTGGAACAAAGACTATCTTCAGAAGAGCAGCAAGGTCACAAAGATGTTGGGTTATGACTTTGAAATAATCTACAAAAAAGTAAAGCTTAATGTTGCTGCAGATTCACTCTCAAGAAAGAATGAATAGGTGGAAGCATTGCTTTGTGCCATTTCTATTATCCAATCAGATTGGATAATCGAAGCAAGAGATGAATGGAAAGAGCAGCAAGCAATGGACACACTCATTCCAAAAGTTAAACAAGGAATCTGCAGCGCTCAAATCACATTTATTTGGAAAAATGATTCTTTATGGTACAAAGATCGCTTATACCTTTGTAATGATTTCTATAGAAAAAATAATATTGCAGGTGCACACTTCTCCTTTAGGAGGACACTCGAGATTTAAAAATTACCACAAGGTGAAGAAAGAATTTTTTTGGGATGGCCTTAAATCTGATATTCAAAATTTTGTGGCGGAATGTTTGGTTTGCCAGTAGAATAAAGTTGAGACAATTAAGACCTCAGGTCTACTTCAACCTTTATCCATTCCAAGTCAACGTTGGGAGGAGATCTCAATGGATTTTATCACGGGTTTACCTAAGTCCGAAGGAAAGAGTGTCATCATGGTGGTAGTTGATAGACTTACCAAGTATGCACACTTTTGTACATTATCTCATCCATTTAAAGCAAGTACAGTTGCTACTACATTTATGTACACAATTCAAAAGCTACATGGAAACCCAAGGTTATTGTGGCCGGCCAGTCCCATTTTCTTGGAAATTTTTAGACGAGTTATTTTCTTGTTTGGGTACTCAATTAGCTCATAGCTCATCTTATCATCCCTCAATCCAGTGGTCAAAAAGCTTCCAAACTGAGATAGTAAATAAATGTTTGGAAGGATATATTTGTTGTTTTGTATCTGATAAACAAACACAATGGGTCAAGTGTTTACCTCTCGCCGAATGGGGTTATAACACTTCCTTCAATACTGCAGCAAAAATGACCCCATTTATGGCACTTTATAGATATCATCCATGATCCATAACATCATCTTTAAGAGAAAATTCGAAGGTTCAAGCAGTGGAAGAACACATCGAGCATCAACAAGAATTTCTCCAACTCTTAAAGGATAACCTGGGTGGCACAAAATCGAATGCCAACGAAATGAATCAACATACTTAATGAATTTTTGATGTAGGAGACTGGGTATTTTTACAGCTACAACCATACAAACAAATGTCCCTCAAGCAAGCTAAGAAGGATAATAAATTATTGCCAAAGTGCTATGATCCTTACAAGGTGTTGCAAAAGATTGGTACTATGGCATACAAATTGGAGCTTCTTGCTTCTTCATGAGTGCATCCAGTTTTCCATGTTTCATCCTTAAAGAAGGTTATAGGTGAAAATATTCCAGTTCAAACAATATTGCCAGAACTTGATGAGGAAATAAAATTCATATTGGAACCTAAAGCGGTCATAGAAACAAGAACTCGACAGCTACGAAATCAATCAATTTCAGAGTATCTCATCAAGTGGAAGAACTTACCCACTGAAGATTCTACATGGGAGGATTAGAATTTTATACAAAAGCACCCAGAGCTGCTCAAGCGTTGAGGACAACACTTTTTTGAAGGATAGGGGCATTTTAGGTCCCTATATTACTAGTTTAGTCCCTTATTATTAATTAGTGTAGCCCCCTTACTGTTACTGTTATAACCCTGTAACCCCAATATTGTTATTATTGTGCCCTTACATTGTTATTGTTAGGTCGGCTAGGTTTATATTGTGGGCCCATGGACTCCTATACATAGAAGGAGTTTTTGGTCATTTGTAGCATCCAAGAATTGTTCATTTATGTAATGTATTAGAGATTTCCCCCTCGAAGTGGCTGATTTATAAGGCATTGATCTCTCTTTTCTTCTATTTTGGAGCTGGTTTCATATTTTTGGAAAATGGAAAGAGTAGTTATGAAGAAAATCCCACATATGCACATTTGGACATGTCAACCCTAACAAGAAATTGGTCACCCTTGGAAGCCTGTAAATACAAGTGACATCAAGCTCATTTGGACATCACCAAGCATCATCTTCTTCTCTTCTTCATTGATTGGTTTGCATATTTCTAAGGCTTGGTCAAGGAAATAGGTTTGCACAAGCCCAAAAATATAGGGTCTGAATCTCGCACATTTTCTAAGCTTTTAGGTCACAAATATAGACTCCTTAAAGGAAATCTTTGGCTATAACCCAGTCTAGTAGGCTCAATGGTGTGGTTGGAAGTTCTCAACTGCATACAAAACTCTTAATCCATGAGGTTGGACTCTAGGGCTAAATTCTGACATTTGATCGTAGTTGACTGAAGACATTACAAGTTGACTCAGATCCAGGATGTTGCTGGGAACATATTTCTGAATTTCGTTGGGTTAATTTTGTTGGATGATTTTGTATTGGGCTCATTGTACTTTGTACTAAAATTTTTATGAAAATCTAAAAGAAGAATAATTTGCAAAAAATTTGCCCCCATGTGGGGCTTTTCCCTGGTCTTTGACTAAATATGGTGTCTCTTTTTGATGTGTTGATTGTCTCCTTTATTGTTGCATTTATTGTTATATCGTGAAATATTGTTGATGATTGGAAACATTAATTTTTATTGAAAATATTGCTAATTGAATATTTTAATTAGGCTAAAGTAGTTGAAACAACAAGATCAGTGTGAAAAACTCACATGGTTTCAGATCTAAGGTGAAGGACAAGTCCAAAAGGAGACGAGTATTGAAGCAATTATCTTTGGAAAGTTGAAGGAGCCTATCTAGTCAATTCAAGATGTCTTCCTCTTTCTTCAAGGAACATGAGAAGTTTGGTGACTCATCTAACTTTTTTGCATGGAAGATCAGGTTGGAGATCATAATTGATAATAATGATTTTTTCGAATACATCCAAGGAAAAGTACATGAGCCTATGAAGAATGATTTTTTTGTTGCCAAGAACAAGTACAAGAAACATGAGTTAATAGAAAAACAAATTTTAGTTGATAGTTTACTTGGTGCTTATATTATTGAATGTAAAAAAGGAGAGTCTGTTCAATACCATATTATGAGGATATCTCGTCTTAGATATAAATTGAAAAGAGTTTGAGAAATTGTGCCTGACATGGAATTGGTAATTGTAACTCTTAGAGGTCTCCCTCCCATTTGGGAAACCTTCATTACTACTCTAAGAAACAAAAATACCTTCCCGTCATTTGATAATATTGTTGGAAATCTCACTTAAGAATAATCGAGGAAGGATTCAAAAGCACGAAGAAGAATATCCCACCGCATTTGTCACTCAAAACAAGAAGAAGAAAGGAAAAGGAGGTCCATCAAATTCAAGAAATCCTCCTCATTTAAATTCAAAGAAAAGGAATTATAGAACATCCTCTCACATTGAATGTTACAATTGTCACAGACTCACAAGAAAGGTCATTATGCTCGCTATTTCCCTAAGAAGAAAAATGGTTGACGCTACAACAATAGAAGAAACAATAATGCATTAGATGATCAAAGAAGAAGAGATGACCAAAGGAATGATTGCAATGGAAGAGATTAAAGGAGAATAAGAGATGCTCCAAATGATTATGAATAATATCATTGTCCTCAAAAGAAATAAATATTCTTGAGTTATGAAAGTAATGTTGCCAATCAATATGAATATATTCTTATTTCCACCCTTACTATTACCTCTCCTCCAAATTCCTAGGATAGTTGGTTGGTTGATAGTGGGGTTACTCATCATTTCTCTGGGTATAAAGATGTTTTCTCCAATTTAGTAGAGAGGGAGTCAAATTTGAAAATTATTCTTGGAGAAAACCATCAAAGGCTTTGAGTTCGTGTAATGTTCCCACTTGGGGATTGCACAACAAGCTTGGAAAAATAACGCACTTCCTGGAATATCGATGTACAGAAATGAGTTTACAACCCTTGGATCCCTTATATCAGCATATCTAGAGTCTAAATCAAAAAGGGGAGCAAAAACAAATCAAACTAGGTGTGGCAAACAGGTCTCCCACAACCTAGTCTAGCTGGAAAACACCCTACAAGAGGGGATGCAGCTATGCACAACAAGTAGCTTCAGGAATAACACAGTCTTTGATAGTATCAATAAGAGGTCCTCAAATATAATCAATAAATGGATTTACAATAAAAAATCAGAAGTAAAGTGCAGCCCTTTCAATATACAGTAAGTTACATGAGACAAGAGAGCAATATAGCTTCAAAAAAGAGAGCTGCAACATATATATATCAATAGTAAAGGCTCAATAGCATTATTTTAATGAGTTGTAGCAGTTGTACATTAAAACTTAGATCTAGGATAGATCTATGGATAAAACATCAAGTCTATATCATATCTGTAAACTAGATGGTTTTCTTTACAAGATCCCCTTGGGGTTTTGGCCAAATCATGCATAAATAAAAGTAGATTTGAGAAACAAGTTGCAGATCTAGAATTTGCTGCAGTAAATTTCTGAATACAACATTTCATTACAATGGATCAGATATAAATATAACATGTATCAGCAAGCTAATCCATGGATCACCAAGTGGAGAGAAAGCCCAACATTAGAGATCTCTGATTTAAACTAGAAACAAAACACCATGAAGATCCTCATACCAAAATAACGCAGTCCATCAAGAGAGAAAACGCTGTAGCTCAAATGACATGAATAATCACTGTAAAATTGCAGATCTGAAGTACAAAGAGAAGAGACACTCTTCCAGGAGGTTAAAAGACACACTCCATGAGAAGAGGCTCTCAAAAACAAACTAGATCTATGCATATCTAAACTCCACTTGCTGCGGCTTGTAAAAGTAGTCAAACCTTCACTAGATTTGTGCTGCTAATGAAAATAGAGCTTGGCCTCAAGCCTGATAGTGGATCAATTCAGAAAATTCTCCTTCAAGGATCCTCAAAGGAAGAGGTGAAATCCCTGCATAGGAATTCCAAGTACAATCCTCCACTAAAAAGCAGAGAATGGTATTTGTCTAAGCAGACAAATACTCAGAAATATGATCAATCAACAACCTTCTCTTGCTACCCTCCCTTTCCTTTTATAATATGAGAAATCCTTTGCAAACCCTAAACCACCTTGATGAGTTACCCCTTTTCACATGAGAGGCCTCCTTCTAGAACTGCGTTGTCCCTTTTGAAGATGCAATGAACCTAGACAACGCTGCTGATTTGGTCAAGGTTGACCCAGTCTTTAGCTCAAACCTATTTCACACATGCAAGTGATTATTTACATGGCCCTAATTTATCTTTGTTCACATGGGCATTGATTTATTCAGAATTTTTAGGAGTTTTACATGTCCTCCTTTATTCATTTATTCATGCAACAGGAATTAAAACAAAATTGAATGTTCGTCTTAGTTAAGGCTAAGTGGGAACATTACAGCCCTCCCCTCCAAAATGTTTCTTGTCCTCAAGCAACTGATAGGGTAAGAGCTATAGTTCTTCTCCTTCTCCATTGATGGTACCATCAAGGATCAAGTTTTCATCATGGGCCAAGTGCTCATTAAGCCAATACATCAAAAATTGTTCCTCCAAGGCTAACATAATAGGGGCATAGTCCATCCCTTCAGGAGTGTAAAAGTCAACAGAAATAAAAATGGGTGAAGCAATGCTACATCTAAAACATGTATCATGAAGTACAGGTTGAAATTCCATCCCATGTGGTACATATACACTTCCCACCTTTTGACCATACAAACCCATAAACAATACCAATATATCATCTATGTATGGAAGCAGAATTACTTATATGCAAACTGAAATTTGCACTTGAGGAGGTGGGTCAAAATCCCACATAAGATGCCAGTGCAATGAACTTCTTGTCTTTAGTATATATGAGTATGGTAAGTGGTACTCCCACCACACATTTTCTGCATGAGTTACTTTGACATGGCTGAAAGTGATACACAAGTTAGGTGCTTTTGGGAAGCACCCATCATGAAAAAGAATCTCCCTTTGCACCTCAAGGGAGTGACCAGATTCAAAATTTTTATTGGCCTTACCAATGCCATGAGATATACATGTAATATCACTCCCTGTAGTAGCCATGTCCTGCATACATATGGTAAGAGAATATGTCAAATCAGAAAAATAAACATGCTCCATAAGATCATATTCTTTACCATTCAAGTCTCCCACACATATGGAGTTGGGCATGGACATTTCTCCTCTTTCAAGAGAAGGAAGAGATGGCTGGAATGACTCCTGCATAGAGTCCTTTGGTTGTACCAACTCCTCATAACTCCTACACTCTTGAAGGTGCTGATGTAGTTCCTCCCAATCATAGTGTTGTTGTAGTTCCTCCTTCATCCCCTCCCGATCAAAACTCCTCATGATTAGGGTGTAGATATTTGCTGACTACATATAGCTAGAAAGGAACTCTTTATGTGCCCTTTGTATTATCTCTTGCTTAAGCTTGGAGGCTTTAGACAAGAATACTCTACCAAGATGATAGATGACCCCTTCATGGACCCAATAGCCTCCCTCTTGCTTCATGCCATCTAGTATCATCCCGGTGTGAAGATCTTTGGAGTACTCCACAAGGAGTTAAGATCTCCACTATGGATCCACATAGCTCAACAATGACAGTGATGCTGATACATCTATGGTAGTTCTTGCCTTGTTGTTGATTTCTTCTTTGATATTACACATGCCAAAACTGCTTGTTGGGAGGTTGATCCTCCCCTTCTTTTCCTCCCACAGCGATGTAGCTTGGTCTTCCATTGCCCCAATCCTTTCTAGATCTGGATTTGGAGAAAAAATTTGTGAGGCTTTCCCCACAATATCTGAATCTGATGGCATTTCACATGACTTGCCATGAGATAAGAATGTCCCTTGCAGCATCCTCATGAACATGAGAAAAGGAACTGTGAGATCTCTGCCTCCACTGCACAAATCCATCTCAGCTGATTGTGTGGAGACATTAGGTGAAGGATAGGTGTTCATGCCTTGGATCATTTGTGGTTTCCCACTCTTCAATTCCACCCACTCCATTTTCAAGGCTTTCCAATCAGTGGTAACCTTCCCCAAGGTGATCAACCATTGGACCCCCAAGATTTTGTTAGTGTCTGGTATGTCCACCACAAAGAAGTGGTCCACCAAAGTGTAATACCCCATAGTGACAGAGAGTGATGGAACATATTGCATGCATTGCATGGTCCTATCCCCTATGACCAAAATAGAAAATCCCTCAAAAGTGTCAGTGGGGATCCCTCTTCTCTGCACAAGATGAGCATCAATAAAGTTGTGGGTTGCCCCACTATCAATAAAGTTGTGGGTTGCCCCACTATCAATCAAGATAGATAATCTCTGGTTCATGATTGAACCTTGTACTCTCAAATTCAATTACTTAGGCACTCCTCTCAAAGAGGCAAGAGTCCCACTAGTTGGAGCAAAGGCTCCCTCTCCATCTTTGGATGGTGTTTGATCTCCCTCCTCATCATCACCAGCACTGTGACCCCTCCCAGGTCCATATTTTTCATCTTCCTCCTAAAAATCTGAGAAGACTTCTATATAGTGTGCCCTCCCAGTAGCACATCTATGTCCCAGTACCCATGACTCTTGGCAAGTGAAGCACAATCTCTTTTTCCTCAATTCCCTCCTTAGATCAATGTCAAGAGGTTTCTTTAGAGAGCACTCCTTGGGGGGAGAAGTTTTTCCTTCCTTCCCATTAGAAGAGTGGGGGGCTTTGCTTTAGAAAGTGGCTTTTTCTTTTAGCAGGGCATATTGGAGATCTCTAGCTCTCTCAATGGCATTATGCAAAGTGATGGGCTTGGTAGATTTAACCAACTCATGCAAAGGCTCATCCAGGCCATCAATGAACATGTAGACTCTCCTTGCTACAGATAGATCAGGAACCATAACTAATAATCTCAGAAACTCAGAGATATAAGTTTCTGCATCTCCTGACTGCTTCAACTTTGCAAGGCTTATGAAGGGTGCTTCGGGATCCTTCCTGTCAAACCTCTCCACTAGTCTTCTAGTGAACTCAGCATAGGTGGTCAAATTTTTGTGTACCAAAGTAGACAACCCATGGAACCACCAATTGTGTGCTTCTCCCTCAAAGTGCAGTGCTGTGATCTTGATGGCTTCAACTTCAGGGACTTTGTTCAACTGGAAATAGATATCTAGCTTTTCCACCTATGCCTTGGAAGAACTAGAGGATGACCCATCAAAATTGGGCAAGAAGATCTACCCATAGTGTGATGTCTACCATGAACGAAACCACCATCTCTATACTGCTACCATGGCCTCCTTCGGTCCTTGAGATGGAAAAAGTCTTGAAAACTCAAATTATCCTTGAATCTCTGACTCTGAGAGTCATAATCCATAAAGTAACTGTCAAGGGAGGCTTGCTCTTGTTTTCCTTCATTCTCCATAGCAAAGAAGGTAGGAATAATGGAGCATTGTGAGGCTTGTGGAGCTTGTGGCAGGCTCACCGGTTGACTAGTCCCATAATGAGACATGTCAGAGCTTTCCCCTTGATGGAATCTCCCAAGAGCCTCCCTCAGTCTATCCACCCTCATCTCCTTGATCTCCTTGGCAAGATCTTGCATGGCCCCTAACAGAGCTCTTACAAAATCTTCTCCTTCTTTATCACTAGTAGTTTCAAGGGCTTTACCCTTGTCATGATCTTCAGTAGTGTAGTCATACTTCTTATGACTTTTGTTCTGATATATCTTCTCCCTCTTAGTAAGAAATTCATCTTCTTCTAAATGCAACATGGTAGTAAGGCTCCAAGGCAAGCATAGGCTATGCCAAGAAAGGAGCTTTGATACCACTGTAATGTTCCCACTTGGGGATTGCACAACAAGATTGGAAAAATAACGCACTTCCTGGAATATTGAAGTACAGAAATGAGTTTGCAACCCTTGGATCCCTTAGATCAGTAGATCTAGATTCTAAATCCAAAAGGGGAGCAAAAACAAATCAAACTAGGTGTGGTAAATAGGTCTCCCACAACCTAGTCTAACTGGAAAACATCCTACAAGAGGGGTTGTAGCTATGCACAATAAGTAGCTTCAGGAATAACGCAGTATTTGATAGTATCAGTAGGAAGCCATCAAATATAATCAATAAATGGATGTACAATAGAAAATCAGAAGTAAAGTGAAGCCCTTTCAATATACAGTAAGCTACATGAGACAAGAGAGCAAGATAGCTTCATAAAAGAAAGCTGCAACATATATATATCAACAGTAAAGGCTCAACAATATTATTTTCATGAGCTGTAGCAGCTGTAAATTACAACTTAGATCTAGGACAGATCTGTGGATAAAAAATTTTTGCACTAAAAATTGTCATCCTGACATTCTGCTATGTGTATGAGCTCATTATCACTCATACTTCCTCCTTTGCAAGTCTAACATATCAGTTCTTCATTTCAAGCCTTGAAAATAAGAGAAAATTTCTTAAAAATCTCTTTAACTCTGGTATTGCACTTTCTCTCTATCTTTCCTGCGGTCCCACACCTAATGTTCATGACTCCTGCATACCTGAACACACTTTCTCTATGTTATGGGAGCGGACCCCTGTAAAAGATTAAAAAGGCACAAGTAAACTCAAAAAGCTCATTTTCAGTAAATTCTAGAAGCCTCTAGAAAGAATCTTGCAGTGGAAGAATCGCTCTTTTGAGGTTCATGTATCCCTTACCTTAAGGAGCTAACCCCTTAAAGTGAGGAGCTTATCCCCTTGAAGGAGGATTCTATCCCTTCGTAGTTGGAACTGAAACCTCCTCTTTTCCACTATAAAAAGAGGCATTGGGTAGCCTCAAGGGCAGTTCAAGCTTTAGAATTACTTGAGATTAAGTGCTGTTGGGATTCAGACTCATTTAACTGAGATTTTTGCGAGGAGAGATCACATACATCTATCTGTCTCGGTTGGAAGAGTGCAAGGCTTGTTAGAGTAGAGGAGATTCCTGCTTTGGACCCTGGGAAGGCCTGTTCAACATTAAGGCTAAGGTTGTAAGGTTTTCCTTCTTTCAAAGTTAATACAAATGAATTCATTTTTCTCAATAAGCTGTTAATTAACTGTTTATTTCATGGATTCCTTGATCACCATGATAGGCATGATTTATAATATTTACTATATAGGTGATATTTAATGTTTGTTTGTGACTGCAGCTTCATAAAGATAACTCCTTCAAGTGCACGAGGGACAACTACTTCGAACAAGCATTGGATCTACGGTAAGTCCTTAACACCTTTATAGTATTCTTTTGTAAATCGCATATGTTTAGAGAAAGATAGGTTTATTTGGCTGTTTGTTGCTAGATTACCTTTTGGTACTAGGGAGAATGATCTTGTCCACATGATTGATTAATCCGCCCAACAAATTGGCGACTCCGCTGGGGAAAGATTCTTGTTGTTTTTGGTTCTCCTTTATTTTGATTTGAGGAAAATTTTTTCCTCATTTTTGATTGATGGATATCTGCTTGGGTAGCTTAGGTTTTCTTTGTTTTTGAAAAATTTTAAATCCTTTATGTTTTTCTTGAACTTTTCTGGGGACCGCACTTTGTTCTTTTGCACAGTGCGGGCAATTTCGCACTTTCCTTAAGTAACCAATGCAGGACCGCACCTATTACTTCTTGAAGCCTACAGAACCTGTTAAAATTTTGGAAAAACTCCAGATTTCTTTTTTCAGTTTATCTTTAATTTGATTTAGATTTTTTTAGTATCTACCCAGATTGGCGTAGTTTCTGTCAAAAGCCTTTTGTGAATGAGTTCCAGCAGTATTTATGTTTTTGATGATTTTCTAGAAGTTTTGCAAGTTGGATTGATTTTCGTTTGGTCTATGTAGTGACTCAAAGCATTAGAAGTTTGAAATACCTCAAATTACATTGGTCTTTTTGCCTTCTTGTTGAGTCTGACCTGGTTGTGAAATCCATCCTTTATTGAGAAATAGATCTACTTGTTTCTTTGCAAATCTTCGAAAAAACTTTGTTATACGTTTTGAATTTCATTTTTATAAAAGGAAACATATCTGGATGTTTTTTTATTTGTTTGTTATTCTAGACAAATAGATCCTTAGTTTACTGAACAACTAAGTAAAACATTCTTCAAAAAATATTAAAGCTTTTATTCAATTAGATTTTCAAATTTTGTTGATCTCAAGATTCGTTTTTGTAGTTTTGAGTGCTTTTAAAATTTTTAGATCTCTTTTGAAGGAAAGTTGTTTTTGTAGTTTCAACTTTTGAAAGTGAAAGGATTTTAGTGTGAGCATTGATAATTTGTCTCGTTTTGTGTTCTTGTTGGAAATACAAAAATATTTTCTTCCCGTTATTCTTTATGTTCAAAGAAAGAATTGTCTCTTAAAAATAATTGCATTCTCGAACTCTTTCTTTAGCTAGAATTTCATTGAAAGAAAACGAATTGATTATCATTTTTAGGTGCATTTTTAGTGTTTTTGGAAGTTGAGTCTTCACATCATCAAAGTTTCATTTCCATACCTATTGACTTAAAGAATAGCCCATAAAAGTAACGCTTAATTAAAATTCATCTAATAATATTTTTATTTCTAGGGCTCTTACCACCAATATAGCTTAGGCTAGTATCTTGGAGTAGGGAGTAATTAACTCTTCAAGATAGTAAAAACAAACAAGTAGATAAATCTTGCGGTAGGAAATAAATCCAATTGTAATTGGTACAATCTGGGAAGCTTCTCTTAAAGGAGTTAATCACAAGATCATGTCTGAACCTTTGAGACAATCAATTCTATTTCATTGGGAAAGATAGAAGATTCTGCGCGCATTACAAACGGTAAACCTCAGATTAACCATTTTCGAGGAGCCTGGGGTCACTTGTCAGTAAACCTTGGATTGACCATGTCGAGGAGCCTTCAAGGGGATTGACCTTTGTTACTCTGCCCTTGCGTGTGGAATCGGATCATAGACTGTTCCCCCAGTTGTATTTGTTACTGTTGGTAACCTTAGTGTCCATAAGCTTAAGATTATTTCCTAAGGTGACAGTGAAGGAAAGATCTCACTGTACCTAGAGCAGATGTCGACTAGACTCACTTGGACTCTCTAGGGGTTTCTCTTCACACGAGATGGTTTTGTGAAGAAACTTGTGCCAGTCTGTTTCATTAAGCAGGTTGTCGGGGTAAATGTTCCAATTGCCCTTTCTGTATTAAATTTCTACTAAGTTGGATTTCATCACCAACTAGTGTTTTTAGTACGGGAAGTTACTGTTTGTATGTGGTTTGAACTCTTAGATTTTTAGGCGTGTGATTCAGCTGTTTGTTTCTTTAGAGACTTTAGGATTTTTTATTGAGATTTTCTTTGTTTGCGTGTGATTGGTTAATATTTAATCGTGGCAGAATTATCGAGACAATCTTGGAGACTTCAGGGGAAGCCCCCTGAATATACACCAAGTCAACTTGAAGGGCTACGTGCTCTAGTATCATCTAGTAGCGGTAGAATTAGATCAACAGAAATTGGAAGTTCATCTATAGTTTTTCATCCTGATCATCAAATACCACCAACAGAACACATTCAAGAACCGATTTCAGTTTCGGAAGTTACTGGTAGTATTTCTCCTTCCAGTGAACTAGCTGACGAACCTGAAATTTCTGAGCCTGAAACTAAACATTATGTTTTGGAAACATCCTCAGGATTTATTACACCAAATTCTAGTGATTCTGGTTCACCTAGGGTAAGAAATATTGTTATTGAAGATCTTCCATCTAGCCTCATTTCTATTGAAGAACTTACTAGTCCAGACAAAGAGATATCTCTTCCTGAATCCCCTCAGTCTTTAAATCTTAGGGAGCGTGAATCCATTTTCTACAGCCCTATTCGGACTGACGCTTGGTATCTATCTTTAACGAACATTTTAGAAAACCCGGGTCTTGCTTTTTCTCCACCTCTAATTCCATTTCATCTTACGCCCAGAGGTTACTATCGTTCATCCATTATGGCAGGAGATTCATCTATTTTTTCCCAGACACTGGAAGCATTTTTACATGGTGGTCCTTCTGTTCCTTCGGGATATTAGGCTCTGTCTGGTACTTTCTCTGGAGTAGCTCCTCGACCGATTGAACAAGTATTATCATCTGGTCTTAATGGAATTAAAACTGAAACATCGAATGCAAAGTAAATCTTTATGATGTCTGGTAATATTCCAAATCCTCAACCTCAAGGCAGTCAGTTACCACCTGGAGGAAAATTTCAGGGAAGTTAGTTACCGCTTGGGGGGCAACCTCAAGGTAGTCAATTACTGCCTGGGGGGAAACCTTCAAGTAGTCAGTTACCACCTGGGATGCAACCTCAAGGTAACTTTTTTCGAGGACAAACTGTGGGACAATATTATTTTGGAGAACAACCTCAAGGACAGTACATACCTCAAGGTTATCAACCTTTAGGATAGTACATACCCCAAGGTCAACCGCAAACTCAATATGTTCCTCAAGGTCCTTATCAACCCCAGTTTCAGTACGCGCCTCAGGGTTATCAACCTCAAGGTCAATACCCAATTCAAGGTTTCCAACCGCCTTCTGGTCAATCATCTGTATAAGGAGCCAGAAATTTACCACTTACTTATCAACCCTACGTTAAACCAAGCTATGGTCCTTACGTTTAACCTTCTACGGGACAATAC
The DNA here is from genome assembly GCA_034641835.2 of Pinus albicaulis. Lineage (NCBI taxonomy): Eukaryota > Viridiplantae > Streptophyta > Pinopsida > Pinales > Pinaceae > Pinus > Pinus albicaulis. The sequence continues at coordinate 215,474 of JAXQQM020066584.1, forward strand.
CCCGGAATAAACATGGTGTGGGATCTTTCCCAATTTCAATAGACTATGCAACCTAATGTGCAGTTGTCTTCTCAACCTAGACAGCCTTTGGTTTCTTGTCCAACCCAGCAACCTGTTCAGTCTACTATTCGAACCCCTGCACCTAGTTCTGTTCAGCAGTCTGGGCCTAGTACACCTCAGACTCCGCCTCAAACTGCTACAACTATTGCAACATTTGTTCAACCTATAACACCTGTCTCTGGAGTATCTGTAACTCTGGTTTCTACTATCCCTGCATCCGCGCAAATCCCTCCAGTCTCTGTACCCCAGTCAGGACCTATAGTTCATACTTTGGTCCAGATACCTACGGAACAAGCTAGTACAGGTACGATTATCACAAGTCAACCACAATTCAAGTATCAACCACACCAGGGACAGTCTCAATTCGGTCCCGTTTCACAAAACCCAGCTTATCAGTATCAACCGTACCCTAGCTATACTTATCAATAGCCTCAACAACCCCAGTTTGGTCTAGTTAATCCTAGTTTTTCGGGAGGTTACACAATTCCTAATGCCAATCCGATTCCCAGTTATCCCGGGTATCCTCCTCCCGGAACTTCTTTGGCTACTCAAAGTTTTCATGACCCTAACCGTCAGTTACCATTTATTGCAACTTTGGATTTACCTGATTTGACATGCCTTACGAATGATCCAATTTTCTGTTATCCGTACTGGATGCCAATGCCGCATAAGTTGCCCAGTGATATACCAAAATTCGAGGGTAAGTCAGGAAAGGATCTGTCAAATCACATTATGACTTATCACCTCTGGTGTGCATATAATTCAATAATTGATGATTCAATTCGCTTACGTCTTTTCCAAAGAACTCTTATTGGTCTTGCCGCCAAATGGTACATTGAGTTACCACGAGGCTCTTTTAATAATTTCAGTCAGTTAGCAACTGCCTTCTTGACACATTTTCAGTTGTTTGTCAGATACGAAAATGGCACGGAACTATTGACTTCACGAAAGCAATCCATGTCCACATATATTTTTGATCATATTCATGAATGGCGATGTAGAAGGCGTTTGGTGAAAGTTTACATTCCGGATCAAATTTTGGCAGAATGGTTTGTTAAATCATTGTTACCCAAAATCACTGAAGATGTAGCTAAGGATGGAGTTGTTACTGAGGAGCAAGTCATTTCTCAAGCTCAGTACCTTGACCTCATCTATACGTAGTCAAGTACTTAACATGAAAAAATCCCTGATCTTCCAAAACAAGGTCAAATAACTGCAGCTCCTTCAGGGTCTCATGCCGTTGATGGTATGAATGGTACAGCTAATACTAAAAGCAAGAATAAATATTCAAAGAATTATTCTCCTATTATAACTTTACCTGATTCCCTGAAAGGAGAGTCTTCCCCCAAAATTTCTGCCGACATTCATGTCGTAGAGACATCTACGTCCAAATCTAAATCTGGTGGTAAAAAGAGAGGGAAGAATAAAAAAAAAAGAATTCAAAAGATAAAATTGATAAAAATGAATCTATTGACAAAAAACACAAGCCTCGCTATCCTTGTTACTTTTGCAATGAGGATCATTTTACTAAAGAATGCCCACATCGAGCAGAGGTTTCAAAATTCGTTAAAGGTTCACAACAACCTGTTGTCTTGAAGGATCCTTTTCCCACTCAAGATAGTAAGATGGTTGGTTCTACCTCGAATGCCTCAGAATAACCTATTCTGATGATGTCTCATGTAAGAATTGTGACGTGATCACAAGATTGTGGTAGTAAGAATCCTGTTGATGGTAAAGAAGCAAAATCTTGTAGTGCGAACACATCAACTACACCTCCTCCTGTTTCTGGTCTGCTACGGATCGAGAAACCCAATCCATACTTAGTAATCAAACCACCTGCTAAAGATTTTCTTCGTAAATCAGCTTTCAATCCACATGCGAGAGCTGCTCATAATTACAACATTGTTGAGGACTTAGCTATTTCCCCTTCAGCAATGTCAGCTTTGGAAGTGTTGCAATCATGTCCAGCACAGCGTAAATTACTTTTTTCTACCATAGGAGCTATCGATATTCAAGACTCAAACCTAATAATCTTCGATTTAGAGAATAGTACACCTCGCCTACCTCACCAAATGGCTTTCCAAATTCCAGTATTAGTCAAAAGCAAACTGAACTTTCGAACTGTGATTGATGAGGGAGCTTCAACATGTATTATGTCGATCCAGTGTTGGAAATCGCTTGGTTCTCCTACACTCAATCAGTCTTCGATAATTCTAAAGGCTTTTGATGGCTGAGGTTTCCATCCTTTTGGTATTTTGTAGGATTTACCCATAGGGGTTGAAGGTAAAACCGTAAATCTAGATGTGGAAGTGGTTGATGCCCCTCTAGATTACAACCTTCTCCTTGGTCGTAGTTGGTCTTATGCTATGACTGTTCTTGTTTCTTAGGTCTTTTGGCTTATAAAATTTCCACATCAAGGAAGGATCGTTACAATAGATCAGTTAACTTATTTTTCTTCCGATCTAGTCTCTACAGAAACAAGTCGGTAAAATAGTTATCCCTTACAAGGATGTTGGAGTAGGTTTGATTAAAGATTTTGGTTTACTAGGAACTTTTTCTTTTCCTCCTCCTAGCGTATCGCCTTCTATCGCAACTATTCATATGATTTCATCGAATACTATCATGTTTGATGATCCTTGGATCGTACCTTCTGACTCCGAGTTAGATTCATTCAATGGCACGATGCCTTTGAGTCCATTTGAAATTGCATATCAGGCTATACAATCACTTTCCGACCCTTCTTCAACCGAAACTGATCCAATGAATGGGATCCATGAGGAATCACTTTCTATATCTAGTTCAGCCACAATGACATTTCCTGATCTTGTTCATACTGATGAGCAAATTCGTGAACTTTTGTCTGTTGACGATTTACCATTGGAAGATCTACATCATCGATCTTCGTTTTTAACTGAGCTACATCATTTTGAAGATGATTTTGCTTCTATTTTTACTGCTGAATATGTCAAAGAACCGTAGAGTCCATTGCAAAATCCTGATTCTGAGTTAAATTTGGAAAATATCTCTCAAACGATTCCAATTGACATTTCAGTGAAGCCAGGAATAATTGAAAATGTTCATATAGGTGCTTGTTGTACGGAAGATGAAATTCAAACTTAAAAAGCCCTATTTCAAGAATTCCGTGATGTGTTTGCCTAGTCATATGAAGAAATGCCAGGAATCGATCCGTCAATTGTCATACATGAAATCAAGACTTACTCGGATGCCAAACCTGTTCGTCAATGTTTACGTCAAATACGTCCAAGAAAAGTTGCTACTATCAAAGCCGAAGTTGAGAAATTACTTCGTGCAGGTTTCATTTATCCAATTCCTTTAACCGATTGGGTATCAAATATTGTTCTTGTTAACAAAAAATAAGGAACGATAAGAGTATGTATCGATTATAGGGATATTAATCGAGCTTGCCCTAAAGACAATTATCCAACCCCCTATATTGATCAAATAATTGATGATTATGCCGGCAGTGAAATGTTCTCCTTTATGGATGGTTTTTCCAGTTACAATCAAATAAACATACTCCCTGCTGATCAGCCAAAAACAGCTTTCATTTGTCCATGGGGGACATTTGCTTATTACAAACTACCCTTTGGATTGAAGAATGTTGGGGTAACTTTTCAAAGGGCCATGTCTTACTCATTTCATGACATTAAGCACATTGTGCAACCTTATCTCGATGATTTACCTGTTAATTCATCACGTAGGACCGACCATCTCACTCATTTACGAGCTATCTTTATGAGATGTAGGCATTATCAAATTCGGCTGAATCCACACAAATGTGTTTTCTGTGTAGAATCAGGTTGTTTACTAGGATTTGTTGTTTCGAAAGTAGGCATTCGCACTGATCCGTCGAAGGTTGAAGCTATTGTCAATCTACCTCCTCCTTCGACTCTGTGCCAACTCCAAAGTTTGTAGGGGAAAGAAAACTTTTTACGATGGTTCATTCCTAACGACGCCAAGCTAACAAAGGGTTTTACCAGGTTGTTAAAACAGAATGTTCCATTCTTTTGGGATGAGATCGCTAATCGATCTTTTGATGCACGTAAACACGCGTTGACCCATGCACCGTTATTGCATCCTCCCAATTACAACCGGGACTATTTTTTGTACCTCGCTGCTTCTCATTCCACCATTGGGATGGTTTTAGTTCAAGAAGATGAATTCAACAATGAACATGTCATTTACTATCTTAATCAAAATCTGCATCCGACTAAGATCAAATATACACATGTGGAGAAATTGGCCTTGGCAGTTGTTCAAGTTGTCCAAAGATTTCGACACTACATCTTATTATGCAAAACCACAGTAATTTTTGACGGTAACCCTATGATGTACATCTTGACCAAACAATTGCTAGGGGGCAAGTATTCCAAATGGATAGTTATCCTGCAGGAATTTGACTTGGAATTTGAAAAATCCAAGGCAAGAAATCTTTGGTTTTCGCCGAACTGATGTGTGATTTCCCCTCTACTGATACTGAAACTGTGGCAGAGCAGCCCATTGCAGACGAATCCTTGTTTCTTATCCGTACACTTGATCCTTGGTATGGGGATATTATAGTTTATCTCCAAACCCAATATTTTCGGCCTAAAATCTCACGATCTCAGTGACAAAAAATATGTTTCCAATCCCAACAATACAATATTATTGGTGATACACTCTATCGTCGTGGAGCGGATTCTATTTTCTGACACTGTCTTACTCATGAAGAAGCTGAGAAGGTTTTAAATTATTGCTATTCTAGAGCATGTGGTGGTCATATGTCGAGGTATGCCACAGCCCAAAATATATTGTGCGTTGGTTATTTCTGGTTGTCGTTATTTAAATATTGTATCTATGCCATCCAAAAATGCCACAATTGTTAGATTTTTTATCGTAAAATGTGTGCACCACCCGCTCCTCTTCACCCTATAATTGTTGTCGGTCCTTTCGCAAAGTGGGGTATTGACTTTATTACATGTAACCCTCACTTGGCTGGGGGGCATGCATATATTATCTTAGCGGTAGATTATTTTACTAAGTGGGCCGAGGCGATGCCTACATTTTCGGAAAACGGCAAGACTGCTGCAACTTTCGTAATCAATCATATAATTTCTAGGTTCGGTGTTCCTCAAGCCATTATTACTGATCATGGAAGTCATTTTCGAAATATCATGATGACTGAACTGACAGATCAACTTGGCCTACGCCATGATAGTTCCACTCCATATTATCCGCAGGCTAATGGTCTAATTGAAGCTATCAATAAAATTTTAGTCACTATGATTAAACGAATTATTGGTATTCATAAGTCGAATTGGCATTCCATGTTATTTTCAGCACTTTGGGCATATCGGACCTCAGTAAAAACATCAACTGGTTTCACTCCCTTTCAACTGGTTTATGGTTTGGAAGCTGTGTTGCCAATTGAATGCAAAATTCTGTCATTGAAATTAGTCATAGAATTACTCCTAGCTACGTCTGAAGAGGAGAAACATTTTTTGTACTTGGCTCAGCTAGATGAGAATCGACGAAACGCTGCAATAGAAAACGAGGCTCGTGTCAAATGAATAAAAGCTCAGTATGATAGAAGTGTTACCTCTCGTAATTTTTCAAAAGGAGACCTAGTCTTAGTTTATGATCAAGCCAACGATAAGCTAGGAGATGGAAAATTTGTGCCCATGTGGCATGGTCCTTTCATTGTTAAGTGAAAGCTGGAAAAAGGGGCCTATGAGCTGATAGATTTTGACGGTGTCTCTTTAGATAAACCCAGAAATGGGCTTTATCTGAAGAGATATTATGCTTAAATTTAGTGTGGAGGTTTATTAGATTAGATTTATTTACTGCTGGTGTGTCTTAGATTAGAAAAGCATGCCTAGTTTAGAGTGTGTTTTTATCACTATTCCTGCTTATCTGATTTTTACTCTTGATATTGAAGATGTCAACATCTCTTCAAACCTACATTGGTTTTGCTGATGGTGCTTGTCATAGTACACGGAATATTTCTTCCACGGCCTGGGTTATCTATTCACCCTTTGACGAGTTAGTATCCATGCATGGGGTAAACCTTGGTCAAATAACAAATAACATTGCAGAGTATAGTGCAGTGATTGAGTTATTATCTGAATCCATATCGTTTGGAATTCGGAGTTTGATTGTTAGGCTGGATTCTGAACTTGTTGTATTACAGCTTAATAGGGTTTATGCCATTAGAAATCCAGTTTTATTATAGTTATTTTTAAGATTTCGTCTCTTGGAACGTGAATTTGATTACATTGAATATCAGCATATTCCAAGACATTTAAATAAATTAGCAGATGCAGTTGCTTCTAGTATGATAAATCGACATTTGCAATACTCAAAACAGTAAATTAAACAACATTCAATAACATGTACACAGATAGCCAGTAATAGTGATATATCATAGTATAGAAGTGTTTCAAAAAATATACATCGTCTTCGATCATAGGTTGGAAACACCTTATGATCGGCAAAAATGATATACAAAAGATCAAAAATATGAGTCTACGACACGATCATCCTATCACTGATGATGATCACGATAAGAGACCACTGCCCGGGCCACCCTACATAGGAACCTCCTAAAAGGTCTTGGGACACCAATCACATATCTCTATAATCTGAGCGGGATATCATCTATGTCGGTCTCTGGAATGTCTAGAGTTAGGCGCTCTAGGTGATGCTCTAAATCAGACAGAATATCTGCTAATTGGCCCTCTGGGGTTGGTGCTACGGTAGCTGGATGCCTTCTCTCATAAGGCTGGAGATGGGCTGGTTGCCGTAGGCCCACATCTACATTTAAAACTTTTGATTATTAGTTTTGAGACGATTAATATAAAAAAAAAAATAGAACTTAGAAATTGTTGAAAATGATTTTTACCTGATTCATCCCACTGTTCCCCTGCTAGGAGAGCCATCTCTTGGTCGCCACAGAAATCTATCCCAGCATATGGAAAGTCCTCTATAACAAAAAGTTGGCATTCCAACCAACGAAAATATGTAGAAGGAAATCGAACAACCTCGACGCCCTCAGCAGCATGACGGGCCATCAATGCAACCCAACGAACCATCCTAGGTTCTCGAGGTCGTCCAGTATCAACAGGAATGTTCTGCGGAGCTAACATGGGTATCCTCTCTAGAGCAAAGGTGACTACAATGGATCCATATCCAAAGTTATTTAGCTTTCTGTTCTTTTCTTTGGTTAGTTGGCCTTTTACATTGGCCAACACAGATTCGCACCAGTTGAAAATGGTGCCTCGAAAGCAGTCTACAACAATGTGCATCTGGGAACCGGTAGCCACATGCAACGTTGCGCTCCCACACAGTCTGGTGATAGTAAATGCAATAAATTTAAGCTCGGGACGGATGATAGTTTTTATTTCAATTCGTTTGTCCTTGGGGTTTTCCTGATCATTACAAAACTCTAGTCGAAGACTAGTGACAAACTGGCCACCTAGCCTAGTCCCAAACGGAGAAATTTGGTCGCCCCTCTTGGAAAAACCAGTCAAAAAATATATATCCTCCAGCTCAATTTCGAGCTGGTGGCCGCCAATAACGAAACACTGGTCCTGTACATTCCACCTGTTCACCAGCCATGTTAGGAGGTCTACCTGTACCCTCATGCCCTGAATGGCCCAGAATTTATACAAACTTCATGCTCTTAATGCCTTCATTGTAGGAAAATGAAGCATTGCGGCATCATCTACATCTTCATGCTCACGTTCTCTCCAAATTAGCATCTTGTATATCCTACAATGCATAAAAAGATATATTAGAACAATCTAATTTGAAAAATTTTGGGCAAAATTAAAGAAATTTAAGTTTGAAATTTAATTGCATGAGGTCCGCACTTTGTTTTCATACACAGTGCATAGGAACGCACGAGCGCTATGAGACAAGTGCAGACCCACGACTTTTTTCTATGTAGGAAAAAGTCGGGGTCCGCAGGGCCCGCGTGTTGCACCTGTAAACCCCCGCGGGCGATTTTTTAAACATATTTTTCTCTTAAAAATGAAATCTAAAGCCAAAAAATGAAATGTAAATGGATGAAATGCAAGATTAGGAGGTTGTGGATTACCTAGAGCTAACGGTTCTCGATTTCACTGGATGGATTTTCTAGAATCTTCATAGGAACTTTTTTACCCAAAAGCTTTTACTTTTCACTCTGAACTGAAATGGTAAAAATGAGGTTATAAAAGTCCTTTTTATAAGTTTTTTCGAATAAATGAATTTTTAATTTGTTTATTTTTCATTTTAAAAAGGTTATTTTTGAAAGAATTTTTATTTATCTTAAATAGGTATGTGTAATTTTTCAAGTTTTTGTGCAGAAATTGGATTTTTCAAGAAAATTGATCGTTTTTCAACAAAGAGCATACTTTTATCACTTTTTCAAACTCTTTCAAAAAATTTACAAAAAAGCGAAAACTTGGAGTCCTCTTTTAAGCTCTTTTCAGACTCTCAAAAATTGAAAAGATTGTCGAGCACTTGGTTATTCGAACTCGTTAAAATAAATGAATGATCGTCCCTTCAGTATAAGTTTACCCCTTTTACGAACTGAAATGGACTATTTACGAAAAAGGTATACGTTGACTAATTACGGTCAATAGAGTTCTCTCCCACATTATTTTATCCTTTTCGTTCTAGAGACTAAATTTATGGTAGCAATACCATGGAGTCTTCAAGTTTTTCCGATTTTCAAAAATTGAAAAACACTAAGTTTCTCCTATACTCGACTCGTTAAAATGTAACAGTAAAGGACCTGTTCAATTTTAAGTACGAACGAACCACTCCTTCTTAGGGTTTGAATCTTAAACTAAGTTGGACTCATCCGAAGGATGAGCTTATAAACAAGAAAATGTTATCCTCCTTAAGCTTGTCAAAATAAAGAGGTACTTGCCAAAAATGGTGGGGGAAAAGAGAGAAAAATGACTTGTTTGTGGTATTTTGATTTTTTGAAAATCTAGTTAACCACTCTTGAACACGACAGTTTCGATCACCTAGGTTGGGAAATCCTTTGCCTAACAGTTAATCAAACCTCATTTGAAAGTCATCATCCAGTTTCTGGGTATTAGCTTTGGGTCAACTGCTGCCGCTTCATCTCAGTAGACGATAAAGTCTGAGGATACCAAGAACCATTCATCTCATAAGATATCTCGTTATCTATTTTGAATAGTCCCCCCAGTTAGTCTCGCTGAATATGTTTCTTCAAAACTTGATCTATGAAAAGGAAGCTGTGGGTTTACTTCATTTACAGATCTACTTCCATCGAATAATAGCTCATTATATAGGAAGTTGATCTAGAAATCGTCAGTACCTTGAAATCTGCATGCCTCAATGGCAGGTTTCTCGCCTTCGACGACAGATTGCATCATTGACCTTCGATCGAATGATTCCATGACATGTTCGACTCCAGCTCATTCATTCACATTTCATGGATTGTACTGAGTACTTTGATAGCCATTGACATTACTGGTGGTTACTCTCACACTTGTTAACAGTTTACATTATTGACTGGTAATCAAGTGGTTTCTACCATGTTTGACTTCGACACATTCATTCACATGGATAGAATCGTACTAGTTCGAGAAGTAGAAATCAAGACCCTGGATCTAGTTTCTACCATCCAGGCTGCAAGGAATTTTGTTATAATTTATACAGTGGACTATTCATAAACAGATGGTTGCGTCCCTAATGTGTCTACACATGTCTATACTGTTGGTGTATTCAAAATCATTCCTGTATCAGAACAGTTTAAATCAGTTTCTAGTTAGTTTTGATCTGAGTATGGGAATGCCTACCTCAGTGATAATATGTACACATATATATTTTGCATTGAATTTTTTTACAGGTTCCGACTAGGGTGTCCACAGGATGATCCTTGAAATGATAAATTACTACACTCTTCATATATGACAGACTTCAGCTTCGTCTATTCCAGGCTTTGCACTTTAGGGGGTAATCTGTTGCACTAAAAATTGTCATCCTGACATTCTGCTATGTGTGTGAGCTCATTATCACTCATACTTCCTCCTTTGTAAGTCTAACATATCATTTCTTCATGTCAAGCCTTGAAAATAAGAGAAAAATTCTTAAAAATCTCCTTAACTCTGGTATCGCACTTTCTCTTTATCTTGCCTGCGGTCCCGCACCTAATGTTCATGACTCCTGCGTACTTGAATGCACTTTCTCTGTGTTATGGGTGCGGACCCCTGTAAAAGATTAAAAAGGTGCAAGTAAACTCAAAAATTTCATTTTCAGTAAATTCTAGAAGCCTCTGGAAAGAATCTTGCGGTGGCAGAATCGGTCTTTTGAGGTTCATGTATCCCTTACCTTAGGGAGCTAACCCCTTGATGTGAGGAGCTTATCCCTTTGAAGGAGGATTCTATCCCTTCATAGTTGGAACTAAAACCTCCTCTTTTCCACTATAAAAATAGGCATTGGGTAGCCTCAAGGGGAGTTCAAGCTTTAGAATTACTTGAGGTTAAGTGCTGTTGGGATTCAGACTCATTTAACTGAGATTTTTGTGAGGAGAGATCACATACGTCTATCTGTCTCAGTTGGAAGAGTGCAAGGCTTGTTAGAGTAGAGGAGATTCCTGCTTCGAACCTTGGGAAGGCCTGTTCAACATCAAGGCTAAGGTTGTAAGGTTTTCCTTCTTTCAAAGTTAATACAAATGAATTCATTTTTCTCAATAAGTTGTTAATTAACTGTTTATTCCATGGATTCCTTAATCACCATGATAGGCATGATTTATAATATTTAGTATACAAGTGCTACTTAATGTTTGCTTGTTTGTGACTGCAGCTTCATAAATATAACTCCTTCAAGTGCACGAGGGACAACTACTTTGAACAAGCATTGGATCTACGATAAGTCCTTAACACCTTTATAGTATTCTTTTGTAAATCGCATATGTTTAGAGAAACATAGGTTTATTTGGCTGTTTGTTGCTAGATTACCTTTTGGTACTAGGGAGATCGATCTTTTCCACAAGATTGATTAATCCGCCCAACAAACATCAGATCTATATCAGATCTGGAAACTAGATGGTTTTCTTTATAAGATCCCCTTGGGGTTTTGGGCAAATCATGCATAAATAAGAGTAGATCTGAGAAAAAAGTTGCAGATCTGGAATTTGTTGCAATAAATTTCTGAATATAAAATTTCATTACAATGGATCAAATCTAAATAGAACATGGATCAGCAAGCTAATCCATGGATCACCAAGTGGAGAGCAAGCACAGCACTAGAGATCTATGATATAAACTAGAAGCAAAACACCATGAAGATCCTCATACCAAAATAAAGCAGTCCATCAAGAGAGACATCACTGTAGCTCAAATGACATGAATAATCATTGTAAAATTGCAGATCTGAAGTACAAAGAGAAGAGACATTCTTCCAGGAGGTTAAAATAAACACTCCATGAGAAGAGGCTCTCAAAAACAAACTAAATCTATGCAGATCTAAACTCCACTTGCTACAGCTTGCAAAAGCAGTCAAACCCTCACTAGATCTGTGCTACTAATGAAAATAGAGCTTGGCCTCAAGCCTGATAGTGGATCAATTCAGCAAATGCTCCTCCAAGGATCCTCAAAGGAAGAGGTGAAATCCCTGCATAGGAATTCCAAGTACAATCCTCCACTAAACAACAGAGAATAGTATTTTTCTAAGCAGACAAATACTCAGAAATATGATCAATCAACAACCTTCTCTTGCTTCCCTCCCTTTCCTTTTATAAGATGAGAAAGCCTTTTCAAACCCTAAACCACCTTGATGAGTTACCCCTTTTCACATGACAACCCTCCTTCTAGAACTGCACTGTCCCTTTTAGAGATGCAATGAACCTAGACAGCGTTGTTGATTTGGTCAAGGTTGACCCAGTCTTTAGCTCAAACCTCTTTCACACCTACAAGTGATTATTTACATGGCCCTGATTTATCTTTGTTCACATGGGAATTGATTTATTTAAACTTTTCAGGAGTTTTACATGTCCTCCTTTATTCATTTATTCATGCAACAGGAATTAAAACAAAATTGAATGTTCCTCTTACTAAGGCTAAGTGGGAACATTGCAGTTTGTTAAATTCCATTTAGAGTCTGGGGAATTTTTTTTGCTTCATGATGTGATATATGTGTTAGGATTGAAGAAGAATTTGGTATCAATATCCGCTTTTGAAGACAAAGGGATGAGGATTTTCTTCATCAAGGGAAATCTTCTTACGTTTCCTGTTGGACCACCTATGAAAGATGCATTTACATTGGGATGGATATTTGAAGGAATTTATGAAGTCACTGGAAGACCTTTTCTAGCATTGGTGTAGAAATTATATGCACTAAGCATGCATATGTCCAAGATCCACCTGATCTCACACTATTTAAATTTATGCAAGATACTGAATCTATTCCACTTGTTAATCTTTTGCAGAAAAATTAATTGCACACAGATGTGAAGCATAAACAAAAATTATCAATCGCACATAACACAGTTTTTAACTGGGAAAGACTGAAGCTGAAAACACCAACTATATATTATGTAACATGGAGATCATATGACAATCTCATATAAACATACAAATCTTATCACAAGCTCTCAGTACAGTACAATCGTCATACACTAATCAGGCCTAATCTTGCAAATCCATGCATCGATCTATGCCACCTGCTAGCCCGACGCTACTGCGCAATCTTTGCTGAATAATAGCTCTGAATGAATTTGAATTACTCCATCCTTGACTGCGCAATTCTCATTGGCATCTCCACTGAGTGTGTGATGCAATCAATGCATCACTATAGTCACAACAGATAGTCTATCTTGCCCTTTCCCACTGGTCTCCACTAAAACTACCATGCATTGTAGTTAACTGATGTATTGTTCAGTTGATTAATGAGTTATTATTTGTGAATTAATTAACTAATTAATTCACTCCACTCTCACTAGTGTATCAATCAGTTAGACTAGATACAACTAGCTCAATTGAGTCTAACTGAGTTAAACTGAATACAACTCCATAACTACTTCTTCCAATTGTGTCATAACTCTGCCACTTGAGTTCTAACTGAGTCCTCCATGCAACAGCTCCAGTAAACCCTTAGGAATAGCGTAATTCCTTCTGTTAGTTGATGTGCCACATCTGTGCACTAAACTGAAGTGATCCAAGAGAATAAGTTGCTTTTTCGAGTCTGATTATTATTAAGAGCTAATAATAATCGACAAGCATCTATTTTTAGATTGACGATATATAAATAGACTTCACCCAATATTCTAAAAATAAAATTTCATCTATTTTTCCAACTTGATCAGTGATCCACAAATAGCATCCTACAACTTCTGAAATATGATCATCATGTCTAAAAATAGACTTGCACCAAAAATAGCCTGTGGACCCACTTAGTGAAGGCGACTCTTTTCACTAAGCTCATCATTTTGTTGAATCTCAGCACTCCCTCTCAACAAGATAGGGATTATCCTTCACCCCGATCCTGCCTCTATGGTATTTGAATTTGCTCCTGGTGAGCACCTTCATCAGAATATCTGCATCCTGATCCTCCATGGGAATGTACTGAAGCAACATGATCTTCCACTGCACACAATCTCTGATATGATGATACCAAATATAAATATGTTTAGATCTGTCATGAAACACAGGATTAACCGAGAGTTTAATGCAATTCTGATTATCACAATGAATCACCGTGGGATCTAAAAGTGAACCGAAAAAACCAACCAGGATCTTCCTCATCCAGATAGCCTCACATGTAGCTAAACTTGCTGCCATGTATTCTTCTTCCACTAAACTAAGTGCCACATATCTTTGTTTCCTGTTGTACCAAGAAATTGCCGTAGATCCGATACTGAAAATCCCTCCTGATGTGCTCTTTCTGTCTGTTGGGCTTCCTGCCAAATCTGCATCCATGAAGCCATGCAACTTCACCTCATTTGTCTATCTATACCATAAACCATATCCAGATGTGCCCCTAAGATATCTCAAAACATGCTTTCCCGCCTTCCAAAAGAGCTTGGTAGGCTTAACCATCGCTTGTGAAAGCTGGTTCATTGTATAGCATATGTCCATTCTTGTATTGACTAAATACATGAGCGAACCCACCAACTATTGATAAACAGTGGAATCCGTTACCTCTGCCGATGTAGCATCCTCTTTCTTCCAATTTCCTGGAAGGGGAGTGTCGAAAGGCTTGTAGCCTTGCATGTGAAACTTCTCCAGTATCTCCCGGGCATACTTTCCTTGAGACACAAACAGTTCACCTTCCCGCTGCCATATTTCCAATCCAAGGAAATAATGAAGGAGGCCTAAATCCTTCATCTCAAACTCCTTTGAAAGATCAGCCTTGCATGAGTGTATCAACTGCTCATCAACTGTTAGTATCAAATCATCAACATAAAGTACAATGATCAAAATTTTACCCTCAACCACAATCTGGTACAGGTTTGCATCTGCCTCACTCTTGGTGAAGCCAAGTCCAGTGAAATAGTTGTTGATCCGAGTGTACCAAGCACAGGGTGCTTGTTTCAGCCCATACAACAATCTTTTGAGCTTGCACACATGCAACTCACTGCTGAAGATATCAAATCCTTCAGGATGCTCAATGTACACCTCTTCCTCAATGATCCCATTAAGGAACAAAGTCTTCACATCCATCTAATGAATGTGCCAACCCATTTGCAATGAGAGAGCAAGGATGGTCCGTATGGAAGAATACTGTGTGACAGGTGCAAAGGTTTCTTCATAGTCAATCCCCTCAATCTGTGAGAAGCCCCGAGCAAAAAATCTTGCCTTATACTTCTAGATGCTCCCATCAATAGCTTACTTTACCTTGTAGATCCATCTTGATCCTACAAGTGATTTTCCCACCGGCCTTGGAACAATCTCCCAAGCACTGTTTCTGACAATGGAGTCATACTCCTCCACCATGGCATCTACCCATGTGGGCTCCTACACTGCTTCTTCAAAAGAAGATGGCTTTGTCACAATACACTTGCTCATAAGAGCCATGTATCTAGTATATCGGTTAGGTGACTGTCTCTGTCTGCGCTGTGATGTAGGAACTCCTACATTTTGTGCCGCATCCACCTTGAGTCTCTCAACTTCTGTGGTACGCTTCCTTCCTTTTCTGATGTTTGGTTCTGCATGAGTGGACTCTTCCACTCCATGAATCTCCTCTTGGGGCTGATCCACATCCAGAGGCTCATCTTTGAGAACAATAAGTTCCTCCTCCACATGCAAGTGTAGCTCCCTCTCAAGCGACAACTTCATGGCTTTCACCTCATTGGATTTTATATCCCGTCGCATAACATTCATCCGACTGTTTGGCAAATACACACGATAGTTATGGGGTGTTTTTGTGTACCCCACAAATATCCCAACTTCTAGAGTCGGCTCCAGCTTCTTCCTGGCGTCCTTCGTCACATGAATGTAAACAGGTGAGCCAAAAATATTCAAATGGGAAATATCAGGCTTCTTACTAGTAAATGCTTCCTCGAGTGTATTCATGCCAAGTACTCTATGAGGACAACAGTTTTTCACATAAACCGCAGTGTTGCTTGCTTCCGCCCACAAGTGCATCGGTAGGCCCTGGTCATGCAACATCGCTCGTGCAGCACCCACAATCGTTCTGTTCTTTCTCTTCGCAACCCCATTCTACCGTGGCTTATGAGGCACTATGAGTTCTCTTCGAATTACTTCTTTACTACAGAAGTCTTTGAATTCACCCGAGATGTATTCACCACCATTATCGCTCCTTAGAGCTTTCACCTGCTTCCCCAATTCCTTCTCCACCAATGCCTTGAACTCATAGAACTTTGAGAACGTTTCACTCTTCTTCTGCATGAAGAAGATCCAGCATCTACGAGAAAATTCATCAACAAATATCACATAATAACTTTTTTTTGTTGTTGAAGCAACCGAGAATGGTCCACACACGTCTGTGTGATTTCTCTCTAGGATCACCAAAGCATGGTTCTCCTTCTCATGAAAGGTGGTCTTCACAAACTTACCCATTGTACATCCTTTGCACTAATCTAAATGTGCAAGAGTACCCTTGGGAAGTCCAGTAGAAATTTGTTGCAAAATTTTCAAGGCGCAATGGTGAAGATGGCCCAATCTCCTGTGCCATAATTCGCCCTCATCCTAGCTCACCACTTCTTTTTCTTTTCCCACCATTGCAGCACAGCCATCTACCTCTAGCTTGTAGAGATTCTTAATTTAAACTCATATATTCTTGGTTTGACCCATTTTTTTATGTTGAACGAAGGCTTTTCCCTCACTGAAAACAACATCATAACCCCTGTCTTCCAGCATTGTGACTGAGACCAAGTTCTTCTTTAAACCTGGAACATGCATGAAATTCTTCAACAAGAATGGATTACTGGACTCCCTCTCAAAGGTAATGGCCCCAATGCTTGTCACACTGTACCTACCATCATCGCCCATCTCTATATGCATCTGGAGGTCCTTCTCCTCCAAGTCACTAAACAACTCTTTGTCTCCCGTCATATGGAAAGACGCACCACTGTCAAGATACTACACCGATCCCATGCAGCTTGAAACCAAGCATGTGATCAAGGAAAAATCCAGCTCAAATTGCGAGGTTAAGGCCTCTCCAGATATAGATCCAGCAACCTGCTTATTATTCTTCTTCTGTGGATAGTTAGTGGCGAAATTTCCATGCTCGTGACAGTGAAAACACTTCACTTTGGACATGTCCTGCTTCTTACCTTTCGCACCGGTTTTAGAAGGATTTTTCTTCCCCTTCCCTTTCCTTGCTTTGGCAGCCAAAGCACAATTCTCTTCATCTTCATTCTTCAATGAAGATCCATCCCTAGTACCCCGCCTTATCTCCTTCTGCACAAGATTCGACCAAAGTCGCTCCAATCCCGGCAGTTTCTCCCATCCATCGATAGTCTGGGCCAAGCTCCAATTGTTAAAGCCCAAGGAGATCCAAGTCACTGGGTATTCTTCATCATTAGGTAATCCCCACACTTCCTGGGCCATCCTCAGTAAAGGAGTACTTGTGAGGCATTTGAAACAGATTATCATTTTTCTCCATTTTTATTTTTCTGAGCTTGTCTTTAAGCGCCAACTTCCTTTGGTCACTTCTGCTTTGGAACAAGTCTGTCAAAGCCTTCCACATTAAGAATGGAGTGGCTTTCCCATGAATTCTAGACACAATGTGGTCCTTCACACCTTCCAATAGAATCCTTCTCGTCTTTGCAGTCTTCTTTTGCCATGCATCAAGTAATGCAACATCGCTAGATCCCGGCTTAGGAACATCGTTATCGATGAACTCCTTCAGCCCATTATCCTCCAGCACCACCTCCATCCTATCCTTCCATGCTATGTAATTCGAGCTCCCATCAAGGGCATACTCCAATCTCAACCCGTTGAAAGACATTTCAATGTAATAAGGTAATACCCATTTCTCTCACATAGAATTTCTATCGAAATTTGAATTGTCCACCACATTACAAACTCATCATTAATTGCAATCTTCACTCACAATGCTTCCGATACTACATAGAAATTATATAATACATGTATGTACAAGATCCACCCGATCTCACACTATTTAAATTTATGCAGGATACTGAATCTATTCCACTTGTTAATCTTTTGCGGAAAAAATTAATTGCACACACATGTGAAGCATAAACAAAAATGATCAATCACACATAATACAATTTTTAACCGAGAAAGCCTGAAGCTAAAAAACCCAAATATATTTTATGTAACATGGATATCATATGAAAATCTCATACAAACATACAAATCTTATCACAAGCTCTCAGTATAGTACAATCGTCATACACTATACATGCCTAATCTTGCAAATCCATGCACCGATCTTTGACACCTGCTAGCCTGCTTCCACTGTGAAATATCAGCTAAATAATAGCTCTGAATGAATTCAAATTACTCTTGGATTGACTACGCAATCCTCATTGGCATCTCCAATGTGTGTTTGATGCAATCAATGCATCACTATAGCTAATATAGCTAATCTTGCCCTTTCACCTATCTCTCCATTGGTATCCATCAAACTTCATGCATCAGTTAGAACTACGTATTGTCTGAATGATTTAATGAGGTTATTATTTGTGAATTAATTAACTAATTAATCACCCACTCTCACTAGTGTATCAATTAGTTAGACTAGATACAACTAGCTCAACTGAGTCTAACTAAGTTAAACTGAATACAACTCCATAACTACTTCTTCCAACTGTGTCATAACTCTACCACTTGATTTCTAACTGAGTCCTCCATGCAATAGCTCCATCAAACCCTTAGGAATAGCGTAATTCCTTCTGTCAGCTGATGTGCCACATCTGTGCACTGAACTAAAGTGCTCCAAGAGAATAAGTTGTTGTTTAGAGTTTGATTATTATTAAGAGCTAATAATAATCGACATGCATCTATTTTTATATTGACGATCTATAAATAGACTTCGCCCAATATTCTAAAAATATAATTTCATCTATTTTTTCAACTTGATCAACCATCCACAAATAGCATCCTGCAACTTCTGAAATATGATCATCATGTCTAAAATTAAACTTGCGCCAAAAATAGCCTGCGAACCCACTTAGTGAAGGCAAATCTTTTCACTAAGCTCATCATCTTGTTGAATCTCAACAA